>PVJA010008770.1:0-33797 GCA_004027025.1 Myocastor coypus
AAAAAAAAAAAAAAAAAAAACAGACCAGAGGATCCATGGAACAGATAAGATGCTGGCACAACTACAAACATGCTCCACTCTCTCATGTCTGACAAAGAGGCCAAACATGTTCACTGAATGAAGGATAGCCTCTTTATCAAATGGTAGCAGAAATGTACTTTTTTCAGCATGCTTAAGGCTAAAACTAGATTTAAGTCAGTCACGATAGACTATGCTAAATTGAAAATGGATTAAAGAGCGAAACATTAAATTAGAAACACTAATTCTACTGGAAAAGAAAGTAGATAGCTCTCTTGAAGGTATAGGCTTAGACAGAGAGTTCATGAACAAAAACCAAACTGCACAAGAAATACTTGAAAGTGTCAACAACTGGGACCTCATCTTATAGAAAAGATTTTTCATATCAAAAAGAAAAAATCATCAGCAGGGGCTAAGGAGATAGCTTGGCAGTTTAAGCATGTGCCTAGCAAGTGCAAGGATCTGGATTGGATCCCCGATACTGTGAGCCATGTCAGCCCTGAGTCCTATGACACAGGCCATTTCAACTGGGTGTAGTGGCACACACCTGTAATCCCAATCCTGAGGAGGCTGAGACAGGAGGATCACTGTGAGTCCTAACTGCACAACAAGACCTTGCATGAAATAAATAATAATAACAACAACAACAACAACAAAAGAAATCAACAAGACAGTGAATAGAAAACCCATAAATTGGGAAAAAAAATCTAGAACATATAAAGAACTGAAAAAAATCAGGACCCCAAAATTCAACAGCCTAACCCAAAACTGGACATCTGACATGAATGTACACTTCACAGAGGAAGAAATTCAAATAGCAAATAGATATATGAAAAACTATTCAACCTCATTAGTCATTTGAGAGATGCAAATTAAGATTCCAACTCACCTCAAAATGAATGGCTGCTATCAAGAACTCACTCTGAATTGACTATAGATTCATGTATATGATACACAGCATTCTGGTCTCTAAGTTGGACTCATGACTTGATTTGAATTTTGAAACATTGTTTTGAAATATTTAATTTAATTTTAATTAACATTTAATTAATTTTCTGAATATTATTTAATTATACTTTCTGTTTTATGATTCATACCATATCTCTGACTTACAATGTACTTATAAGGCATGGTATGGTATTTTCTCCTCGTATTAGCAACTTTAAAAAGAAAAGAAAAAAGTATGTATACACAAGAGAGGATAGACATACAGCTACTTTGTCTACAAGAGAGTATAGAGATACAGCTACTTTGTCTTAGTTCATGGAGAATAGAAGTTTGTATTACTGTTGCTTACACAAGGTAGCAGGTCTGCATCTTTTCCTCTAAATAACTACTGTGAACACAACAATCAGCATGGTATTAATTATTGTAACTACTAACTTGTTTTGAAACTGTTTCATTGCCGTTTTGTCTTTTTTCATTAAAACGAATTATATAGAGAGAGATATAACTATCTCTATATCTATCTGTCTGTCTATCTATCTATCTATCTATCTATCTATCTATCTATCTAATTGTGAAAGAAAGAACTCAGCCAATAACAATTGCTGGAGTGGATTGTAGTGGAAAAGGAACTCTTTTCCCCTATTGGTGGGAATGTAGACTGGTACAATCATATGGAAATCAGTGTGGAGATTCCTCAAAGAAATAGAATGGGAGGTGCCCTTCAATCCAGCTGTTTCCTTTCTAGGTATTTTCCCAAAACTAAAACCATCAAATCTGATATGGTTTATGTCTAGGTGTCCCCACAAAGCCTTATGCAGTCATAGGGTGGCTTCCAGAATTTGTAACTAATTATTGTGAAAATGGGTGCTGCCCCTCCCCTGGGGCAGGCGATTTGCATTTCAGTGTAAGGGAGGCAGAGTAGTTAGCTACTTGAGCAGCTAGCTCTTGGTGCTCTTGCTCTTAGCAGCAGCCAGGAAAGGTTGTCCTCTGCCATGTGCCTCTCTGCCTTGGAGCCAGCTGAAGAAGGACTGAAACCTCCAGTAACTGTGAGCTAAGTAAACCTTTCCTTCCCTCATTTTGAGTGTCAGGTATTTGTCCCAGCAATAAGAGAAGACTAACTAAAACAATATCACAGTGATATATGTGTACCCATGTTTATTGCAGCAGAGTTTGTCAGAGCTGAATCTTGGAAATAACCCAGATGCTCATCAACTGAAGAATGGATAAAAAGATGAGCTATTTTTATACAGCTGAGTATTGCTTAGCTATAAAAAAAGCATAAATTTGTGGCTTTTATAGGTAAATGGATACAAACAGAGGCTCTACTCATGAGTGAAATACATAAGACCCACATATATGTTGTCTTACGAGTGTGAGAGCCTAGAAGAGTAAATAAAATAATAAGTACAATAGATATAGTAAAAAAGGGAAGAAACTTTTCAAAAGGAGTGAAAAACTGGGATAAGGGGAAGAAGAAAAGAAGCTCAGGGAAAATATCATGTATGTATATACACAGCATAGCTACAATGACTGTACTACTAATTTTTATCCGTTTCTTGAAGGTAGCAGATAATGTTTAAAATTTTCATTTGTCCCATTTTCTATGCTTATATACGGTAATCTGAGCATCTATACTGAGGACCACAATGCCCAGTATAGCAACAATTGTTGAATTCCTATTATCTTGGATTTTTTTTTAAATTGTGTATCGTTGCTCATAGGTTCACTACTATTTTGCTATTCTCTTTAAAGAAAACTCTATCTGTAGCCATTTGGTCACAAGGCAGGAAGGGTACAGTAGAAGAGTGAGGCAGAGAGAGCCTGATCATTCCCTGGTCACACCCTCTGGGATCTTCCTCCTGTAGCCACACCCTACCTCCAATAGCATGTGCAGTTCAGACCTCTTCAGTGGTTTAATGCACTGATAAATATCCCTACATCCAAGCGCCTCACCAAAGCCCTATCTCTGAACATTTGAGCTTTGGGGAACATTCTAGATTCAAACCATAACGAATATGCATCGTGTAAAGGATTTGTTTATGCTTATTGACAAGTTACTTTGTAGAATAAAAATTATGCTATTTTTCATGCTTCCTTGCATGTATGGGTGAGAGTTGCCCCATATTTCATTAAAATACAGCATGGAAACCCAATAATAATAAAAATGGCATCTCTCTAGTTTTCACAGCAGGAAAAACCACCAAGTAGATACATTATTTGGAGAATGTGCTAGGTTAATACAGGGAAATTTATTCTAATAAATTCACTAATATAAAAACTAATGTTTACTTTGTCCACAACGTCATTAAATATAATATAGGTTGTGTGTGGTTGAGTTATAATCTGGGTCTTGTGAGTAATTTGTTGAAAGGCCAGTAAGATAGCTCAGCAGACTAAAGCACCTGCTTAGGTAAGCTTAAGTATGCACAAGGACCGCGGTTTGGTCCCTAGCACCACATACCATGCCAATCCTGCCACCAAAATGGGCTGAGCTAGCCAGAGTACAGGCATAATGCCAATACCCGTAATCCCAGCACTGGGGAGGCTGAAAACAGGAGGATCACTATGCACCTGAGCTACATAGGAAGACCCTATATTACCAAATACTTTTAAAAATAGAAAATACAAATAAGTGAATAGTTTTTTTTTGATGAGCTGTTGGCCCCAGAAACTTAACCTGAAGTAGCTACTTTAACTCTTTGGATTTAGTATCCAAACTTGCTTTTACCAGTTGTTTTGGATAGGGGTTTGAGTTCTGGATGCAGTATTCCACCAAAATACGAGGCCTGCTTTTATCTTGTCTACTCCTCATAGTTGGCAAGGACATCTTAAGAAATGGAATTTTATATGCAGCTCTTACATATTTGTTGAATGTAGTGTGTTCTTGAAAGAAATGTTTTTAACGTAAGTAGACAGAGCATATTTTTTCAACTTAAATCTGCTTTGGAGTTCAGTATATATTTGCCCAATCTCATTTATCATATTTGAACTCAAAATTTGTGGCATTTGGTGCAGGCCCCACCCTCTGAGGCTTGCTGAGAAAGCTATTGAGACGGGACATGGTGGCAGGCACTTGTAATCCCAGTGCTTGGGAGGCTGTAAACAGGAGGATCACTACAAGTTGGATCTGTGTAGTGAGACCCTGTAGACCCTGTACTAAATACATAAAAATCTCAAAAGTTTTGTAATCATTGGTCCAATGTAAGACAGAAAGCAATTCAACGATTGTCTTCTCATGAGTCAAAAAACACAAAAAACGTGGAGGGGCCTGGCAGGATTGCTCAGTGGTCTAAAGCGCCTGCAGGAGGCTGCAGGGACCACAGTTTGATCCCCGGCACCACATGCTGTACCAGCCCTGCCCTCAGAGCAGGGTAAGACAGCCATAAAAATAAATAAATAAATAAATAAATAAATAAACAAACAAACAAAATAAAAAACATGGAATTGAATCTCTCTGATACTAATGAAATAAAATATTGTTTAATTTTTCAAAGTTCTGCACAATGTTGGAGGTAATCAGAAAAGGTTAAAACAAGAGTTATATTTCTGTAGGCCCCTTTAGTAATAGCGGATAGTAATAAATATATAGGGCAATTCTGAGTCTGTTTAGATCTCATTCAATTCTTTTCTTCAAATTTTTTGAGAGTTTTCCTTTTTTTTTTTCTTTTGTAGTATTAGTGATTAGATCCAGGCTTCAAGCAGGTTAATAAAGCACCTCACCACTGAACAAGTCTGAGCCTTTTCTTATTTTTCTTATTTTTTTTTTAATTTTAAGAAAGGTTTTAAGTCATTCATACTGGTTTCTAACTGGAGATCTTCCCATGTCAGCCTCCTGACTTGCTATAAATAAAGATCTTAATCTTAATCTGAAAGGACCTCAATTTCCGTTTGGAGTACTGTTGGCATGCAAACTAAGAGTTGTTACTGCAGACATCCAAGACCCCAGGGCAGAGCAAGGTGCTGAGAATCCTGATAGAGGCAAGGACAGCACAGTGATACACACGTTCGGGATCTTGTGGCTGTGAGCTCATGAAGCTCGTGAAGTTGAATATTGCAACTTTCATGCAGACGTAGCGCCTCCACTCAGCACAGGGTGCACTTATTACAGTTAAGTGATGGTAATTAAGTGTTTAAGTAGTTGTTCAGCAAACAACATGAATAATTGACAAAGGACAGATACTCATAATGAGCCCACTACTACAGCAGCGGTCAGTGGAGACCACATTGCCGCAGTGACTACTGAGGGGCTTCTTGATACTATGCAAAGGTCATCCCTCAATTTCCAGGGCTATTAATTTGATTATCTTTCCTCACAAAAGCAAACACTGAAAGCAGAGGTTGGTGTTCTGTGTCTAATGAGGGACCGGAGAACTCTAGCTTATGCTACTTTCAAACCTTCCTTAAAAAATATAAAGGTCTTTCTGAACTTACTATTCTTCTCTTCAAGGTCTTTTTCATTTCCCTGGCACATTTTTTTTTCTTTTTTGGACAGGGTTGGGGGGAAGGAGCTACAGCGTGTTCAGGGTCTCACTACTAGATTGCACTTGTAGTGATCCACCTATTTACAGCTTCCCAAGGGCTGGGGTTACAGGCATGCACCACCAAGACCAGTCTCAAATACCATCTCAGTGCACCCTGGAGGCGGGGCTAGCATGGCAGGCCCAGGGATAGAGTCTGGCCCTGCACCTGCTTTCAGGTGTTATAATCCACTGAGCTGTCTAGCAGGCCCTCAATAATTGCATTCTTTTTTGTCTTTGTTTTTGCTTTTTGGTACTGGGAGTTGAACTCAGGATCATGCCCTTGCTAGACAGACACTTATGCCGCTCAGCTATCTCCCTGGCACTCCGTGGCACTTTTAAAGTTGACCCTATCCAATCATAAGCATCCAAACATAGTGAAGGTCTGGCTGATAATAATGGCCTTACTACCAATGAATACTAACATTATCAGCATACCTGTTAAGCAGGAAGATATGGCTTTTACAGAAATTGTTATAGACACAGCCAACATATGTGGTAGCAACAAATATTATTCTTGTTTTACAGACTGAAAACTGAGAATTCAAGTTGAGCTGAGACTAGCGCTATATTAACAGATTCACTAAGATTTATAGCTCAGTCTAAAAGATAGAAGAAGACCAGCTTCTATTTAGTTCCAGCATCTAAATACTAACATGGTCACCATTAAACCTCAATTTTATGGCTTTGACCTATTCTGCTTGATCTTTTTGGAGTTTGTTTTATGTTTCTTTTTTTCTTTTCATCATTGCAACAATCTACATAGTAGTATGTGATTCCCACTTTATGCAAAATGAAATTAGGGATAAAGAGCTTAAATACCATGACCAAGAGAACAGAATTAATGATATAAAAGAACTAATTCAAGTAAAGTATACTGGATTCCAAATTTCAGGCATTTTCCACTTCCTTTTTACTGGTGGTGATTTGCCTGCCTTAACGCTACTGTGTGGTTGATCTGACAGAGTCCAAGCTCTTATGCATGGAAAGCAAAGACTTATGAAACACACATTCTGTAACCAAAGAAAACCAGCTACATGTATGGGAGATCCCCAGTACAGAAAGGGTGCCCGGATGACAGAATAGACACATACCACAAGCTGCGTACAAATTAGGCTTTTCTGCTGTAGAGCCAGAGAGAGTACATGCCACTTGGTCTGGGATCATATAGAATGTGCCTATGGCATCACCTTAGTACCCATTGTTTCACCTGTATTATTGACGTTATCCAATCATAAGATAAAAAACTCCTTTGTGTCCCACTGGCACTTTCTCATTCATTAAAAATTGTATTTCTTCTTTCTTTTTTTTTTTTTGTATTTTAGGGAAGGGTTTACAGGGTGTTCAGGGTCTCACTACTAGATCAGACTCATAGTGATCCACCTGTTTACAGCCTCCCAAGAGTTGGGATTACAGGTGTGTGCCACCACGCCCAGTCTCAATTACCATCCCAGTCTCAGCATGCCCCAGGGGTGGGGTTGACACAGCAGGATCCAGGGATTGAAACCCTGGCCTCTGTGCCTCTTTGCAGGCACTTTAATTTGCTGAGCTATTTGGCTGGCCCTTAAAAATTATATTTTGTATAGCCTGGCCAGATAACTCAGTAATCTAAGCACCTAGCTGGCAAGTACAAGGAGCAGGGTTTAATTCACAGCACTGAATGTCAAGCTGTCCACTGAAATTGGGCATAGTGGTGCATACCTATAATCCTAGCTCTGGGGAAGCTGAGATAATAGGGCCACTATAAGTCTGAGCTGCATAGTGAGACCCTATACCAAAGGAATAAATAAAGACTAGAAAAATAAATTGTATTTCATATGTATTCTGGTATTCTGTAAGTTAAGGTAGGTTATTTAGCAATAACAAGATCCATGATGAATTTAAGTCAGTTCTTTTAATTAATCTTTCTTTCTTTCTTTACCTCATTGCATAGGCAACCTGATTATATAGGAGTAGAGGTGTACAGTGGCTTTGAATGGCCACCCAAGCATGTCACCTGACAGAAATGCCCATTGCTTCGGAATGCCACTGGTCACCTTGGTGGAAGATTTTAAACCTAGAATGTTACCACTCACACTGCCCTTTGTCATGTCACAGGCCTTGGACTGTAGAGGAGCACTGAAGCGTATTTTTTTCCCATAACCAGAACTCTGTTTCTTTAGAGACCTACAACACGGTCTCCTTTCAAAAGAGAGGACTCAAGTATCCCATAGGATCACATCACTTCAAAACCTAGGGTCTCTGGCAAAGGGCAGCAGCTTCTGTCTCATCCTTAATTATAATTCCTTGTGTGGAAAATTGTGGATTCGTTATGTAAGACATCTTCACTCTGCTCCAGTCTTCAGCACAGGGTGTGGAAAAAACCCAGTGAGAGGTGGAACGCGTGACCAAAACGCCATTGTAGTTTCCATTCTGCAGTGCTGCTGGGCAGACACCACGAAAAACAACAAGCCTGGAAAATGGGGGACACTTTTCTTGGGCCCGATTTATTTCCTGGAAGGTGGCCTCCTTCCTAACTGACAATACTTTTACTTACTGAGTCCTTGGCCACCTTACTATCTGGCATGACTGCGTACCTCCCCATAGAAGGCTGTGATCCCAACTCCTGGCTCAGGCTCTTGATTTCTTTGTTACTGTCTCAAAAATCTAATAGACTCCCTATTTATTTGCTTCTAGACATTTCCCTAGGCAAGTGATCACTGCTGCCATCTCTTCCAAAACACCTACTTTTCATTTTTAAAAATTTATTTTAAAATGAATAAAGAACAATAAAAATGATAGATTTCCAAATAAGGTAAGAAATTAACAATGGTTATTATATTGTATATTGTTATCTTCACAGTAGTTGCTGAGATTACCACAAATAGGCATGTAAGATGATTAAATAATAAAAACACCATCTAGTTCAATGAGCTAATTAACAGAAACTAGTAGTAAAATTATCTTAACATGTATTATTTTTTCCTTCCATCTTTTCACCTTTTCTTCATTCCACTTGATATTTTTTTTTCATTTGAGTAGTTTCTCTCCCTTTCTCAATATCCAGTGTGCCTTTTGGATCTTTATTTATTCTTTCAGGTTCTTACACTAGGGAGACAATACTATGCTTACACATGTGAATCTGATTTATTTCATTTTGAGTATGGCCTCTAGCAGCATGGCTTTACCAATAAAAGCTTCGAGTTTGTCTGTTTAATAGCTGAAGGAATACTGCATTATATAAAAATGGCACACCTTTCTTAACAATTCCTCAGTTGGTGGGTATTTGGGGGATATTTGGCCAATCTCCAAAATGATCTGAGGTGGATACACACTTCTCAGATGAAGAAATACAAATGGCAAATGAATATCCGAAAAAGTGTCCAGCATCACAGGTCACCTGAGAAATCAAAATTAAAGCAATGCTGAATTCTATCTCACCCTACAAAAATGCCCAATGCTTTTCAAAAAGCCGGCCCTCACCTTTATTGCATATTAATTGCATTTGTAACACCGCAACATCTGTGTTTCACGAATGGTCAGTCAGATCAGTGATCTTTACAGCAGCAAGAATTTACTTGATATAACCTTTGCCCTGAGGTAATTAATTCACCGACGTTCTTTCCTGAACAGCATCTCTTGAATTCAATCCTTGTGGTATATTATTCATGAAAAGATTTTTAACAACTGCTTTGAGTGCCATGACTTTACTCCAAACTTTTTGGAAAGTAAATATTGTCTCTCAAATGCAGGTTTTACATTATTGTGAGATTACAGTTTTCTGGCATTTTTTCATTTCCTTCCATTCTTCCTTACAGATTTCCGTGGGTTTGTCTCTTTTCTCTATAATCCCAAAGTAATCCTTCTCTAATCTCTAGTAAAATTACAGAAAGCAGCCACAAACACATGCTCCTATCATTTTGCAGTTGTCCCTCCTGCAGAGGTGAGATTCACCAAGTACGACATCTCCCTTCAAAGCTGCTGCAGAGGACAGCTGTACTAAATAATCTGCTATGGCGTAAGGAGCACAGCTCCTTTTCCCTGGTGTTCTGGCCCTCTACCATGTTAGGGATTCTGTGACTACACCACGGCTTCACTACTAACTTTATGATAAGTCCAGACAAGCTAGGTGCCCTTTGTTACCAGCGAGGCTCAAGCCGCCAGTATCTTAATGAAGAAAGTGCTAATTTCCTTGCACACTGCATCCCTAACAGCTTGGGCTTGGGGAAGGAAAGCTCCATACGGTGCCTCCAGGAGCCAAGCTGGATGAAGCTGTGTCTTCTGCAGCCTAATTTATCGCTGCTTGAAGGAAGGAGAAACTGGACCCTCACACTGCTCTTCGAGGCTGTAGTCTGGGAGGAGGGGATGCATATGCCGTTAGCTCAAAACAAGTTACGCGTGTCTCCTGCTTAAGTAGGTGGGTGTCAAAAACCACAGAAGATGGAAAATATCTGAAGAGCATCCCGATTCTCAGCCCGCGTGCTTCCAAAAATTCCAGACAGGCCTCAACTGTGACACTGTAAGCTCAGAAATCAGTGTCGGAAAGAAAAATAGTGTCTACACCCTCTTCTTCACTCTCTACTCATAAATGGGCTTTTAAGACTTGCTTGCAGTCCTGTGGTTAGAACGGACTTGATCTCGCTGGTGTTGAAAAATACCTCAATAAACATGAATGGTGTTGCCTATACTGTAAGTATAGTTCAAGTTCATTTGACTGAAACTTGAGTGCATCCTGAGACATTTGTGAAGAATTTCGTCTTTTTAAAGCTGCTATATTTGGTGACGTTTCCACCCCACCTAGAAGTTGGTTCTCTTGTTTATTAGCGCCTTTAAAATGAAAATTGTGCCACCTGGTTAATTTTAATAGTTTAGCCAGAAACCTGTGGGTTATGTATATTGGCTGCCAAACTTGAGATAAATTCTCTTGGCTCTGTGGCAAAGATTTTGGCAGAAATAAAGTCTGCCCTTTGCAAAAGAAGCCCAGAGGAGCCGAAGGGATGGAACTTCAAACCCAAGTGTGAAGCAAAAGACTGTTTTCTCTTTCTTTGTGGCTTCCCACTGCTGCAGGGATCGGATAATCCCATTCAGCAATTCTTTTTTAGACCTCCTGTGTTTTATTTTAGCATTACATTTAAGGAGAAAATGGAAGCCTTTTATGTAGAGCTGGATCTGATTCAAAGTCAGAAAGACTTCAGAGGCGGCTTGGTGAAGCTAGCTTTCAGTTGTGGTTTTTGAAGAAATCTGTCCAGCTGAACAGTACCTTAAGGCACTGGGAATTTTCCACCGAGGACTTGTACTGGGAGGCGACAGTGTGGGGACATTTATTCCCATCCTATGACTTTACTAAATGCTGTTTCTTTTTTAAGACTGCTAAATAACTTTCAGGACACAGCATGTTATGGTTTGTGTCTAGCTGTCCCCCCAAAGCCTCATGCAATCACAGGGCGTGCCTTCTATAGATTGAGACTTGATGTATGATCCCTGGGATTGTGTTTTAGTACTGATGGGATTATCAGTCTGAGTAGGGCTGAGACTATGAGTGTGGTCTAGGGTGGATATCCTAAGGTGGAGAGCCTGAATGTAATATAAAGAGTGACAGAGAGACAGACTCAAGCTGTTGCTGTTGCTCTGCTGCCCTGATTGACTGGCTGCCCCTGCCACCATTTTGTTGCTGATCCAGCACCATGAACTGGATGCTGTCTGCTCTGTTCCTCTCAGCCTTAGGCCAGCCGAATATGGACTGAACCCTCCAGTAACTGTGAGCTAAATAAACCTTTCCTTCCTTCATTTCGAGGGTCGGGTATTTGTCTCAGCAATGAAAGAAGAGTAACTAAGACACAGCGTAAGGCAAAAATGGTGGAGTTCTGTTCAAGACACCAAGGAGAAAGTACTATTAAGGTAGCAAAATGTAAAGCCTTTTCTTTCCTTTCATGGGCTCCTTCTCATGGCGTCCCTTGCTGTGGTGTCTTGTATTTGCTATTTAATCCAAAGGGAAAAAAAAAATGGAAATTTAAAATATTACTTGGACCTTCCCATCCATGTTTACCTTGTGCAACGTCATTTCCAAGTAGGAATGCCTGAATATTTAATTTGCATACCGAATCAATGAACGGATTTTTGTTTTGTTTTATTTTGCTTTGCTTTTCATTTGTTTGCTTGTAGACCTTCAGGGGCGCTTGTGTGGTAGCCAGCTAGTGGGCTTTTGTTACTCCATGTCCAGGTATGAGATTTGAGATATTTTCTGTAAAGCCTCCTTAAGAAGAGTGCTAGAGAAGTAACACATCTTTTTTCTTTTCTTTTCTTTTCTTTTCTTTTTTGTCTTTTTGAGACAGGGTCTCACTATGCAGTTCAGGATGGCCTTGCGCTCACTTTTGTAGCCCAGGCTGGTCTTCAACTCACACTGATCCTCCTCCCTCAGTCTCCAAAGCGCTGGGACGACAGGCATACACCCCCATGCCAGCAGTAACACATCTTTAGGTAATGGACCTTTTTGCTCCTTTGGCTGTACAGCTTTTCAGATCTGCTCTACTTTGGCAGGAGAGAGTAGGGATGGGAGTGAGCAGCGACGCTGATCGTGGCAGAGTGCAGGGATTACAGCTGCCTGAGGCTTCAGCTTCCTCAGCTGTGCCTTTCTGGGCTGTGGTCCCTAGGGTCCCGGTGGTGGGGAGGAGATGAATGTAAGGTCGTACCCTGATGGAGAACTGCTCAGCCAGCAGGAGCATTAGCTAGAGCTACTCAAAATCAGTACATCAGCGCCGTCTAACTAAAAGAAGTCTGGGAAATGTGACGAAACTGATACACATTTGGTGAACAGAAATCATTGATGCTGCTCATTATGGAGCAGAGCATTAAATTGCATGTACCTTTAGGGATGACACACTGATTCTGTTTAGGTCCAGAAGTCTCTCTCTCTCTCTCTCTCTCTCTCTCTCTCTCTCTCTCTCTCTCTCTCTCTCTCTCTCTCTCTCTCTCTCTCCCTCCCTCACTCTCTCTGTCTCTCTCTCTGCCTCTCCCTGTCTTTCTTTTTGTCCCTGTCTCTCTCTGTCTCTCTCTCCCTGTCTCCCTCCCTCCCTCTCCTTTATACTCTGCCTTCTCTCCTCTCTCCCATCTCCTCTCGCTCTTTCTATCCCTGCCTCTATCCTTCCCCTCTATCCCAGTGTATTTGACTGTTAGAATATCTCTAACTGTTCTGAATCTAAATTTGTTCAGTGTCAAATATGCCAAACAAGGCGCACCTTGTAGAACTGTCTGTAACAAATAGAATGATCACGCAAGTATTTTCTAAATTAAATTATGGTATTCAAATACTAAAGCATTATTGTAAACAACATTAAGGAAAATATGTCAAAAGAGATGTATCTACCATTTTCTAAGCTTCAGAAAATATTTAATGGGCTATTTCTTTAATCGGTGTCGCAAATCTCATGGTTTATGTTAGCACACACTCAGAAATGAGCCTCAGAAGTGTTCTTAGACATAGACATTCTCATAATGGGGAAGGTACATATCTGCAAGCCAGGAAAGAAGATAGTGCCTGATATTTGGCAGAATTTCTTTGTCTTTTCATCAATTAGAAGAGTTTCCTAGATACAACAAAGCTCAAAAGATATTTGTGGAGTGAATAGTCAATAAATGCACAAACATATGAAATAGCTTCTATTTTAGACTGCAGATTAGTACTAAAAAAAGAAAAAAAATCACGGGGCATCTCAAGAAGGCCCATTGGCATAAGATTACAGGAAGTGGGAACGCAGTCACTTCTTTGTTAAATATTCAAAAATTAGCTCTGAAAACCAGAGGCCAACTCACAAGTCGAACTCGCAAGCTTTGATAGAAAAGAGTCCTTTAGCCAAAGTAGAATAAGTGGTTCATTTCTCAAGAGATGTAAGCAGTGCTTTCTTCTAATTATTCAGTGGAGGGTCCATGAGATGGCTCAGCAGCCTAAAGCGCCTGATTAGGAAAGCTTAGGCAACCGCAGGGACACAGTTGGAACCCTGGCACCACGTACTGCACCAGCCCCACCCTGGGGTAGGCTGAGCCAGCCATTAAAATAATAATAATAATAATAATAATAATAATAATAATAACAATAATAATAATCAGTGAAGTTTCCATTACAAATATTATATATTCAGCATCTGAGATACAAACTCATAGTCCCAGAGCAAAATAAAATGATGTCTATCTGCTTTGAAGGCATAGAAGTTTCTATGTCCAGAGAAAGAACTAGAGAATTCTAACCAGGCCTGAAGACACAGGAAATAACTTCACATTTTCCAGGAGGACAGTTCTCTCCTTCTTTTGACACCTGGCTTTTTCTCAGAATGCTAAATTTGCAAGATCATATTGTGTCCTATCTACCTAATATAAGGAAAGCAAAGTACTCTGTTCAAAAGGTAGCAGGCTAATTGTGGCTCTGGCCAAATCCAAAGGCAAAAAAAAAAAAAAAGAATGAAGAATTTTTACTTCCAAAAAGTAAGGATTTTTTTTAACATTAATCAATTTTAGCATATTTGAAAATCAACACTAGCATACCTGCAACACTTTCACATTTGCTCGTTCAAATAAGATTTAGTCATTATTTTACGATACCATATTAATTATAACTTCCTTGGTGCATCTTAAAGAGTATTGTGCACTATTCAAATAGACTGGGAATTGGATTTCTGTTTTCTTCTTATTCCAACTTCTTCCAGTCAAAACTGTAGAACAGCAGATATGTAAATGTTGATTGAGTTATACTAAAACATGAGCTAATTAAGAATCTAAGAATAAATTTAGGCAGCCTTCTTAGCATCTTGTTCTAAAATATCAAAAGTGTAGGATTTTTCGGTTGCTTGCTTGCTGTACTTGCAGAGGAAAAAAAAATAGACTTCAAACATTGTTGACTAATAATCTTGCTTCTAATTTTTCTTAGTTTTCCCACCATGCCAGCAGTATTAGTAGCATAATATTTACATAATTATCATTCTACATACAGGATATTACACCTGATGTACAATCTAAACTTGTACAATTCACTTAATGACAATATTTATATAAATATGAATGAATAGCATATTATATGTCTTATATTAATTTACATTAAAGAAAATTATACATATAGATATAAATATTAAGCATATTTGGCATTACAAATATCATGTCTGAATACATCTTTGGAACACTATTTTTTTAATCTTCAAGTAACTATACTAAAACAATTTTTAAAGATGTTCAATTTGTTAGTTTTTGTTTGTTCTTATTCAAACTTTCTTAAAATTAAAGTGAACAAAAATATATCACGGACAGAAAAAATCTCCCCATGATAAATATGGCCATTATGTATATCTAAAATGCACCAATAAAACAAAATAGAAATGCAAAATGAGCAATTATTTCACAATCCTTAAAAAATAGTGTACCATGTCATAGTAAAAAATAGTTAATTTTTTTTTTTTGTCTTTTTGCAATTCAGGCTGGCCTTGAGCTCACTTTTGTAGCCCAGGCTGGTCTTAAACTCGAACTGATCCTCCTGCCTCAGCCTCCCGAGTGCTGGGATTATAGGCGTGCGCCACCATGCCTGGCCTCTCATGCCTCACTTTGATGCCTCCGAAATCCTTTTTCTGTGGCAAAATTAATTAAATAAGGGACCAAGATACAATGGGGAATAAAAATTCAATGCAAGTGGCACTGCTTCCTTTTCTTTTCTTTTCTTTTCTTTTCTTTCTTCCCCCTTTAATTTTTGAATTTAGTACAGGGTCTCACTATGCAGCTTGCACTTCTAGCAATCCTCCTGTTTCAGCCTCCCCAGTGCTGGGAATGCAGGGGTGCAACATCACACCCGGTTTTGGTGGCCAGCTGAGCAGGCTCGAGGTGTGTGGCACAGCCTGTCATGCTAGGGACCGAACCCAAGTCCTTGTGTTTATGACAGGCTCTCAAACTACTGAGCTATCACCCTGGCCCTGGTACTGCTTGTTTGATAAACATTGGAGTGGTTTCTAGTATCAGAAATTGCAGGGAAACAGGAGGCCGGACCTGCGTCAACACAGGTCAGGAGTGCTGTTGCACACCAGCATAACTACAGGAAATAACTCTGTGCTATGAATTTCACAATGATAGAAAATGATTTTGAGTACTTTCATCATAATGAAATGTTAAATTCTTAAGCGTATAGATATGGTTACCCTAGCTAAACTAGTGTAACTATTCATGCAATACAAAATACGTACATGTATCAAAATATGTTTTAGCATGCAGAGAAATATTACATTTGAGAAAAATATGTTGACTCTCATATTAAAGCTATAATAATTTTTAAAAAGCTGATAAAATCAATTATTTTCCATTTTCTATGATAAAGAATAGAAGAGACAAAAGTGAACAATATCAAATGAAAAAGATGGCTTTGCAAATCCTACAGACAGTGGAAGATGGGAAGGGAATATCAAATAAAAGTCATTATGCCAATAAATTTGAGAACTAAGGTAATAGGGACCTATTACTTTGAAGACAAATTCTGGAAAAAATTAGATTACTGGTTGCTCAACTATATTGATTGAGTAACTTTATGTTTATTAACAAAATGAATTCAAAGTTAAAAATCATCCCCTGGAGATAACACCAATCTGAAAAGACTGCCAAGGCCAATAATATTATGAGACATTTAAGGAATAAATGTCAATTCCTCACCATCTTTTTCCAGAAAGCAAATGAAGAATAAAATGTCTCTAATTCATTTTATGAATCTGGGATTTTCCTAATACATAAAACTTCAAATTTTTGAAGCAACTCATGTAACTCCTTCTTCACGAACACAGACCTACACCGCTCTCCATCAGCTTCCAAGCTAACCCTAACACTAAGATTTTCACTTCAGGTGCCACTAAGGCCTCGCTTTTTAAACTGAAGTCACGCTTAGAGGTTTTTTTTCTATTTTTTTTTATTTTTAAAGAGAATTCAAATTATAATTAAAAGGGAGAAAATTACAAGTGCTGTGGAATTTCACTTAGCAAATAATCAGAATTTCACAGTATTTGTTGTAATACATAGTGTTGCCTTCCAACCAACTATTCATATTGCCAGATACATGCATGTAAGATTGGAAGAAGAAAAGGAAAATGTATAAGTCATTAGGAAGAGAAAAAGCGCAAACAGTTGAAAAAACGAGCGAAAAATAACTTGCTATCTTCTCCTATCTGCTAAGCAGAATTGCACAGTACAGTAGTCCAAACCGTCCTGCTCACATATATAGACATATCTCTGTCTCCCACTCCCACTCCTGTCCTTCTCCTGAACTCAGTAACTTTCCTTTGAAATAACTTCATTCTCTTTTCCAAGTATCCAGTGTACCCTTCAGATTTCATTTGCCTTCCTCAAAGTCTCACCCTAAGAAGACAATATGATATTTTCAAGTGCAAATCTGACATTTTACTTAAGAGTGTGTTCTCCAGTTGCATGCATTTACCAATGAAAGACTCATATTTATCATGTTTTATAGCTGAATAATACTCCATTGTGCAAATTTACTACATCTTCTCTATCCATTCTTTAGGTGATGGGCATCTGTGTTGTTTCCGTGCTTGTGCAATGATAAATTGTGCCGCAATAAACATAGGTACACAGGTACCACTGAGGGATGAGGTTTGCAGTTCATCTGGAAAGATAGCGGGGAGGGCAACAGCTGGCTTGAGTGGGATCTCCAATCCGGGCTTTTGAAGGATTCTCCACACTGAATTCCACAGTGCTTGCACCAGCCTGAACTCTCACCCACAGTGAAGAACAGTTGTTTTTCTCCATAGCCCCTCCAGCATTTGTTATTGGCTGACTTCTTGATGATATTAGCCATTCTTCCTACGGTAGGATGGAATCCCAGAGTTGTTCTAATTTGCACTTCTCAAATGATCAATCAGGTTGAACATTTTGTTCACACATTTACTTGCCTTTTGAATTTCTTCATCTACAAAGTATATATGCATCTCAGATGCCAAATTTCAGAATTGGGTCTTTGAATCAGGGGCCTGATTTTTTAAAAATTCTTTATAAGTTCTAGATAGAAGGCCTGTTGTCAGAGGGACAATCAGCTATAACTTTTTCCAGCTTTGTGGGTTTTCATTTTACTCTGTTGGAGATTTTCTTTGAAGTGCAGAAAATTTCAAAATGATGAGATCTCAGTTATTGATTCTCCGAAGTATTTCCTGTGGGGTTTAGTTTTTGTTCATGTATTCTCTACCTCCCCTTACGTCCTTATGTTTTCTGCCTACATTTTCCTCCAGAAGATTTAGTGCTTCAGTTTTGATATTTAAATCTTTGACCCATTTTGACTGTAGTTTTGTTTATGGGGGTAGGCATGAGTCTAGTCGCTTCATTATGTGGAAAGCCAGGTTTTGCAGGAACCATTTATTAGAGAGGCTACCTTTCTTCCAGTGAGAATGTTTGGTACCTTTATCAAAGATAAGGTAGCTTAGTGTATTTGGAGTTGTGTCTGCATCTTCTAATCTGCTCCATTGATCTCTCTCAGCTACAGTACCATGCTGATTTTATCCCAGTAGCTTTATAGTATAACTTAAAGGTGATACCTCCTGTATTTCCCTTGTTTCCCAGAATTATTTTTAATATTCTGGTCTCCCCTCATTGCACATGAATTATAGCAAAGTTTTCTGTCACTCTATGAGGTATAGTAACGATATTTTAATTAGGATTGTATTCAGCCTGTATAAAAATTATAAGAGTATGACCATTTTCACAATTTTAGAGAACGTCCCATGCGCAGCTGAGAAGAAAGTGTATTCTGTTGTTGCTGGATGAAACACTCAGTAAAAGGTCTACCAACTCGATTTCTTCCCAAGTCTGGTTTAGTTCTGTTACTTGTTTGCTGATTTTATGCCTTGTTGATCCATTTGTGATAGTGGTGTGTTAAAGACCCCATTACCATTGTGTTATTACTCATTTCACTTCTCATGTCTGTTAAAAATTTGTAATATGTAGGAGGGCGCTCCTACATTGGGTGCATATATTTTCTAATTGCTATCTCTTCCTCTTGCCGTTTTCCCTTAACAAATATGTAGTGACTATTTTTCTCTTTGAAGGATCTTTTTTTTTCTTACATTGGTATTGTCAGCAACCGGATAGCTACCTCTGTTTCTTTCTGAATACCTATGGCAAGATTATTTTCCATCCTTTGACTTGTAGTCCGTGAATTCTGAGTTAAGTGTCTCTTGTATGCAGAATATTAGTGGATTTTGTTCTTAACCCACTCTGCTAGTTAGTGTCTTTCCTTTGTTTGGTAAATTGAAAGTATTTATTTTGATGGTTATGACTAGTATGTATTAGTTTATCTTTGTCATGTGATTTTCATGCTGTAGGTTCCATAGCTTTTGCCTCTTTTTTAATTACTTGCTCTGTCTGGTGCTGCCCTTCTGCTTTTGTTGAATCTGTAGTGACTTCTGCCTCTTTCTAGACAATATGTCAATGGCCATTGTAGTGTTGTTTTGGCGGTTATCAGTTTACTCAATTGTTCTTTGTTATGGGAGGATCTTATCTCGCCACTGAACTTGATAGGTAGTTTTGCAAGGTACATCAATTGCGTTGCGCGTTATTTTCGTTCAGTATCTGAAATGCTTCGCTCTAAGCTCTTCCTCATTGCATGGTTTGTGTTGAGAAATCTGTTGTAATTCTGATGGGGTTTCCATTGTAGGTGATTTGTTTCTGCTCTCTAGCAGATTTTGCCATTCTATTATTTGCTGAATTTCTGAGACCTTGATTGTTATGTGTCTAGAGGTAGACTGATTGTGACTGTGGCTTTGTGTAATTTTGTCTGCATGTCAGGTTCTTTTGTCATGTCTGGAAAATTTTCTGCTAGTACCTCTGCAAATAGTCTTTGTATGGCCTTTGTGCTATCTCGCATTGCTTCATTGACACTGAGCTGTTATTTCCTGATTCCTTGTTAGTTTTAAGAGACCTTTCCTTTTTAAATGTATTTACATCAGAGTCTACGGGGTCGCACTACATGAGTCAGACTTGTAGTGACTCTCCCATTTTCAGCCTTCCAATCACTGTCTCAGTGTGCCCTGGGGGTTGGGCTGGTACAGCACAATGGAGACCAAACCCCAGCCACTACGCTCTGCCTAAGCAGGTGCTTTAATCTGCTGAGCTGTCTGGCCAGTCCGCCCTTTTACAGTTGGTGACGGCTGCACCACTCTCATCAAGGCCTGAAAGTCAATCTTCAGTTTCCTTTTACCGGCTTTCCAGCTTTCAGTGAAATTCTTCATTTCCTGGCTATCTCTTTGAATCGGTTTCATGCGTTCTAATTCTTTCCTTATATTGTTTATTCAACATTTCCATCATTTTTCTATTCCCCAATATTTTTGGAGAAGCTATGTATTCTTTAGCTGTGCTGAACAATTCTTTCATGAGGGTTATCATTTCGTTTTGGGCCTGAGAGATTATTTCTGATCTTATTTCTTCTGTAGCCTGATAGGCTTGTTTCTTTACTTCAGTTACTATCATTTCAGAGATTTCAGGTGTGGGGTTTCCAAGTTCTGTTTTGTCCTTGTCTCCTGTTTTTGCTCTGGGTGGGCTAGAAGATTGAAATTGCCTTTTGATCCTGCATTTTAGCAATTTGAAGCTCCAATAATTAATTACCCAGACTGAGTCCTGAAGGTCACTCAGAGTCCAGCATAGTTCTTTTTTGTTTTTTGTTTCTTTTTTTGCTTTTTATTAACCCACCATTTACTTGAGAAAGAGTATAGCAGTAACTGAGTTTACATTAGAAGCAGTACACATCTAAAAGACCAGAATGATACACACACAAAGCGTAGTTTTAGTGTTGCTTCAAAAGTCTTTGATTTCCATTCAGCTGTGTTATGCCTTTCGATTTTTATTTCTTCTTTAGGTTTCTTATACTAAGGAGACTACACAATATTTAAAAATATAGGTCTGGTTTATTTCACTTACGAGTATATGTTCAATATATATCCATTTATATATGAAGTCTTTCAGATTATCATTCTTTATAGCTGAGTAATATTCCATTGCATAAAATACTACATCTTTTTCAACCATTCTTTAAATGATGGGCATTTTGGATGTTGTTAAGATTTGGCTATTATAAATTGGGCTGCTGCCGGGCATGGTGGCGCATGCCTGTAATCTCAGCACTCGGGAGGCTGAGGCAGGAGGATCAGTGTGAGTTCGAGACCAGCCTGGGCTACAAAAAGTGAGCTCAAAGCTAGCCTGAACTGCATAGCGAGACCCTGCCTCAAAAAAAAAAAATTGGGCTGCTATAAACATAGGTACACAGATATCACCATGGTATGATGTTTTCAGTTTTTCTGGGAAAATTCCCAGTAGGAGGATAGCTGGATTAAATGGAATTTCCAGTTCTAGTTTCTTAAGGAGCCTCCGTGCCACTTTTCATTATAGTTGCACCAATCTGCATTCCCACCAACACTGGAGAATGGCTCCTTTCTTTCCACAGCCTCTCCAGCATTTGTTGCTGGTTAATTTCTTTGATAGAAATTCTTTCCGGGGTGAGATGATATCTAAGTTTTGCTTTAATTTGCATTTCAATGATGGCTAGTGATGTGGAGTATTTCATCGTGTATTTATAGGCTTGCTGAATTTCTTTCTCTGAGAAGTGTGTGTTCATCTCAGATGCCCATTTCTGGACTGGGTCTTGAATTTGAGGACCCCGATGGTTTTCAGTTCTTTGTAAATTCTAGGTAGAAGACTTTGTCTGAATACTTACTAGTTAAAATCTTTTCTAAATGTGTGGGTTGTCTTTTTCCTCTGTTGATAATTTCTTTTGATGTGCAAAAACTTCTTAGGCAGAGGAGGTTCCATCTGCAAATCCTTTCAAGTGTTTAAAGTGCATTTTGATTTTTGTCGATGGATTTTTTCCTTACTCCGATGTCTTCAAGATTTTTCTCCCACTTTCTCTTCCAGGAGATTTAATGTTTCCTTTTAATATTTAGATCTTTAATTCATTTCTACTTTAGTTTAGTACATGGCGATAGACTTGGGTCTAGTTTTAGTTTTTGGCATGTAGAGAGCCAGTTTTCACAGCACCATTTGTTAAAGAGGCTAGCTTCCTTCCAGTAAGCCTGTTTGGCCCCTTTGTCAAAGATAAGGTGGCTGAGCGTGTTTGTATTTGCCTCTGCGTCTTCTAATCTATTCGACTGATACTCAGTTCTATTCTTTTGCCAATATCATGTAAATTTTATTACTGTAGCTTTGTAGTATAACTTTAGGTCAGAAAATGTAATGCCTCCTGCCTTACCTTTGTTGCCCAGAATTGTCTTTGCAATTCTGGCTATTTTTTGGTTCCAAATAAATTTTAGGAGTGATTTCTCCAGGTCTGTCAGATATGTGGATGATATTTTGATAGGAATTGCATTAAATCTGTATAACAATTTAGGGAGTATGGCCATCTTCACAATGTTGGTTCTTCCTATCCAGGAGCAAGGAATATCTTTCCATTTTCTGAAATCTTCTAGGATCTCTTTTTTGAGAGTACCATAGTTTTCACTGAAAAAGTCTTTTACTTCCTTAGTTAGGTTAATTCCTAAGTATTTCATTTTCTTCCGTGCTATCATAAAAGGTACTGTCTCTGATTCCTCTCTCAGTGTGTTTGTTATCGGTGTACAGAAATGCTACTGACTTTTGTGTGTTGACTTTGTCACCTGCTATGCTACTGAGTTTGTGTATTAATTCCAGTAGCTTTTTGGTGGAGTTCTTTGGGTCTTCTAAGTAGATTATCATGTCATCTGCAAATAGTGAAAGTTTTACTTCTTCTTTACCTATTCTTATTCCTTTTATTTCTCTTTCTTGTCTAATGGCTGTAGCTAGTGACTCCAGAACTATATTGAATAGAAGTGGCGATAAGGTCATCCTTGTCTTGTACCAGATTGGAGAGTAAAAGACTTCAGTTTCTCCCCAGTTAGAATTATGCCAGCTGTTGGGTTGTCATGGATGGCTTTTGTCAGGCTGATGTAGAGGCCCTCTATTCCAGTTTTCTGTAGGACTTGCAACATGAATGAATGTTGGACTTTGCCAAAGGCCTTTTTGGCATCAATTGAGATGATCATGTGATTTTTGGTCTTGGCTCTATCGATATAGTGTATTGCATTTATGGATTTGCATGTAATGAACCATCCTTGCATCCCTGGAATGAATTCTACCTGGTCGTGGTGTATAGTCTTCCTGATGATTTGTTGTATTCTAGTGGTGAGGATTTTATTGAGGATTTTTGCACCTATGTTCATGAGAATAATTGGTCGGTAGTTTTAGTTTCATCTCTCTCTGGTTTGAGTATCAGTGTAATACTTGTCTCTAGATATGATTCTGGAAGGATTGCTTCCTTTCCGGTTTCATTGAAGAGTTTGAGGAGTACTGGGATTATGTCTTCTATAAATTTCTTGTGGAATTCAGAGGTGAATCCATCAGGTCCCAGACTTTTCTTTGTCGGTAAGCTTTTTATTACATTTCATATTTCATTGACTGTTACTGGGTTATTGAAAGTTCTCATATCTTCTTGATTCAGTTTTGGTAATTTGTACTTTTCTAGGAATCTGTCCATTTAATTTGTGTCTTCAATTCTGTGAGAGTAAAGAATCTCAAAGTAGCTATTTATGATCTCCTGTATCTCTGCTGGGTCTGTAGTAATTTCACTCTTTTTATTCCTTATTGCTTGAATTAGAGTCCCTTTTTTTCTCTGATGAGGTTAACTAGGGGTTTATCAATTTTATTTAATCTTTCAAAGAACCAGCTTTTGGATTCATTGATTCCTTTTATTGTTTTCTTTGTCTCAATTGAATTAATTTCTGCTCTAACCTTCATAATTTTCTCCTGCCTTTGGGCTTTGGATTTTACTTGGTCTTCCTTTTCTATTCAGTTTAGGATCTGCATATGAGTATGTATTTGTTCCCGTTCTGTTTTCTCAAAGTGAGTTCAGAGGTATAGATTTCCCTCTAAGAACTGCTTTCATTGCATCCCATAAAGTCCGGTAATCTGTGTTGGAATTTTCATTAAATTGTAGATATTGCTTAATTTCTTCTATAAATCACTGGTTGCTGAGAAGAGTGTTGTTTAATTTCCACGTAATCCTGGAGTTCCTATGGTTTCTTTTGTCATTTATTTCTAATTTGAATGTACTGTGGTCAGATAATATGCATGGGATAATTTCTGTTTTCTTGCATCTACTTAAGCATGACCTGTGGACTAATATGTGATCTATTTTAGAAAATGTTCCATGTGCAGCTGAAAAAAATGTGTATTCTGAAGTGGTTGTGTGGAACACTCTGTGTATGTCCACTAAGTCCAGTTGTTCCAAGTTCTGATTCAGTTTTGCTACTTCTTTGCTAATTTTTTGTCTGCTTCACCTATCTTTTTCAAATAAGGGGGTGTTAAGGTCTCCTGTTAAGATTGTGGCATTGGATATTAGATTTTTCATGTCCATTCAGGTTTGTCTTATATAACTTGCTGCTCCCGTGTTAGGTGCATACATATTTATGAGTGTTACCTCTTTATCTTGATTTTTTCCCCTCATCAATATGTAATGGCCTTCTTTATTTCATTTCACCAATTTTGTTTTCAGTTTAGACTGTCTGCAAGCAGAACTGCTACCCCTGCTTGTTTTGTGATGTGCTGGAGCATGTAGTATTATTTTTCATCCTTTAACTTTTAGCCTATGAGTTTCTTTATGAGTTGAGTGTGTTTCTTGTTTACAGCGTATTGTTGGGTTTTGTTTCCTTATCCACTCTGCAAGTCTACTTCTTTTAATTGGATAATTGAGTCCATTTGCATTGATGGTTATAATTGAAATGTATTGACTTATGATTGACATGACTTTTATTTACTACTGTTTACCACTTTTTCTCTTACATTTATTTGGTTACCCTACGTGGTAGAATTCGGGTTGTTTTGATCCCTCTCTAAAATATTTTTTAGTATACTGTGTAGTGTTGGCTTTGATGTCATGAAATTCTTTAGTTGTTCCTTATCATGGAAATATTTCACTTCTCCCTTATCCTTGAAGGAGAGTTTTGCTGGTAGTAGTCTGGGCTGAAATTTGTTTTCATGGAGTACTTGAAGCACTCTGCTCCATGCTCTTCTTGACTTCATGGTTTGTGAAGAGAAATCTGCTGTTATTCTGATGGGTTTTCCTTTAAATGTGATCTGTTTCTTTTGTCTAGCAGCTTTTAATATATTATTCTTTTTCTGGATTTCTGGGATATTGACTATTATATGTCTGAGTGTGTTTTTACTTGGGCTTATGTTATTTGGAATTCAGTATGCTTCAGTTACCTGAATGTCCAATTGCTTTCTCATGTTTGTGGAGTTTGTTGCTATTACTTCTGCCCATATTCTTTTTATATCATTTGTATTGACTCCTTTCTCATTGACTCCTATGAATCTCACGTTGTTCATTTTGCATCGTCTTGCAGATGTTGAATTATTTTTTCTTGCATACTAGTTGTTTTTAAGAGATCCTTTCTTACTTTTGCACTGGCTGCCACTGTGTCTTCAAGATCTGAAACTTTATCTTCACTTTGATTCATATGGTTTTGCCCACTTGTGACTGGGATTTTAATTTCTTGTATAACTCTTTGAAACTCTTTCATGCGATCTATTTCTTTTTTATATTGCTCAGTCAGGGAATCCATCATTTTTCTGTTCTCTAATTTTTTTAATCAATATCTTCTTTAATATTATTTAAAGCTTTTATTATAGTTATCCTTTCTCTCTTTAGTTCAGAGATTATTTCTGCTCTGTTCTCCTCTTTACCTTTCTGCATTTCTTCCCCAACTTTAGATGCTACCAATTTAGACAAGCCATTTTTTACTTCAGGGTTTATTTCTGTTCTGGTTTCCTCTATACATTTCTAGAATTGTTTTTCCACTTCAGGTTCTATTAATTTATGCATTTATTTTTTTTATTTCAGATGTTATCTCTCATCTAAGCTGCTCTATACGTTTCTGTACTTGCCTGTCTACATCACATTCAGAGGTTTCTGCTGCATGATTCCCATTTTCGTCCATGGCTGCATCTCCCTTATTTGATTTGGGTGGGCTCAGGCCCTGAGATTGCATCTTCCTCCTTATTGTTATCATTTTGTATGGCAGTGATCTGTGCACTTTGATGAAGTTATGCTGTTAGCGCTGATGGGAGTTTGGTCTGGATCCACCAAGCTTGTTCCCTTCCAGATGTGCCTGGCTACATGTCAGGGCTCGGGCTGCTGGCTGCTGTGTAGCCCTGTGGGTCGGGACGGTGGGTGGAGTTGGAGCTCTGGAGTTGAGGAGTTAGTCAGGTGTGCGAAACAGCTGGGATGGGGGGTGGTTTAGGGAGTGGAGCTCAGGTGGGAGGAGCCAGGAAATGGCAGCAGGTCGAAGGTCCTTACCCGGCAGGTGCGTTGGCCAGACGGGCCACCAGAGTTCTTAATGGCTCTATGAAATCTCCACTCCTATGTACACTGAGCCTACAGATGGAAACTACGCTGTGTCCCTCAGGCTGATAATCCTCCTAAGTTCTTAAAAATTTGGACCTACACAAACATAAGCTCCATACTGAGCTGGGCACTACAAAACACCAGGGCTTACCAGAGTCCCGCAAACTGTCCAGAGTCCACCAAAGTCCTTAAATAACATCAAGAAAGTACCTTAAAGTCAAGTTTATAATAAGATTAATTTCTTACTCATATCTCAGCATCTCGCACACAGTGCATATTTGAATTAACAGATAATGTATCACACGTATGCTATTTGTAAGAAGTACAAAATTTCGTTTTCACTGAATTTAATACTAGGCTACATTCACTCTTAATCAACGAGATTTTCAAAACCCCATTGAGTTTCTCTATAATTTGCTTACTAATTATGTGTTTCAATGAATAGCATTTGCATTTTCCAATCAGGGAATCATTGCCAGACGAATAAATGCTTTGTTATCCAAAACCAATAAAATATGTGCATTTCCCTCAAGAAGAGAAGATACTATTTGTTATAGTCCCATATGCAATTTTGTTATTTTGTCACATAGCTGCCTTCACCTGTGTGAAGACCAAAGCTCAGATTAATTTTCCTGTCTTTCTACGTCTCTCTAGATGCAGGCAAGGGTCTCAGAATAGATCTAGCTGTTGTCTTGGTGTTGTGACTGAGATTGCTCTGGATATCAATTTCAAAGTGTTGGAGAAACTTGTGTAATTGCCTCCGTCTCTCTTCGTCCCAAGATTCCTGCTTTGCCCTGTACTAGGCAACTGTCCCACCTTGCGTCGATCTCTTCATTATGGATAGAGTCAGATTCCCCAGAACTATACTTATGTGGAAAGTAATTTAAATGAAAAATTCCCGCAGTTCTGTTCATGTTAGGGAGTGTTAGGTGCACGTCAAAAAGAACCAGGCCACTCACTGGCAGACAACCAATGCAGTATGTAAATAGACAGAGGTAAAAAGATTAGTAACTAGGGCTTGAAACATCAGACTTAAGTAGTTGCCATAGATTCCCTGTCAATGGCAAAATATCCATTTCTATTTATGCCCTAGAAAATGCAATTATCTTTTATAACTATGCATATCTTTATAATTGATATTTTTAAATGTTTATTAATGCACCATTCAATCCTTTCTATTCCAGCTATGCCACCCCACAAAAGCACACACACACACACACATACACATAAAAATATATGACTGCTACCAACATCTTGATATAGGACATAGTTCCAACCTTATCAAAAGTATCATTGCTTCCATATAAATAAGAAAATTACCATAATAATATCATCTACATTTCTTTCTTTTAATTTTTAAGACTTCATGTTTGCAGTACATAATTATTACATGCTCTAGTAGTTGAGACATTGTGTCAACCTTAAAAGTTCAAAAGCTTGGCTGTCACTTATTTCACACTTTTTAAAAATTTTATCTTATTTTCCTTAAACCTCATTTATTTATTTGTGTCGTGGCTGGCTCAGCCCACCCTGGGTTGGGGTGGCGCAGCGTGTGGTGCCAGGAATTGAGCAGTGACCCCTGTGCCTGCCTAAATTTTACTAGGCAGGTGCTTTAGACTGCTGAGCCATCCTGCTGGCCCAATTTCACATTTTTTTTTTATATGTTGCATTTTTCATATAGGAGAAAGCTTGCTAGATTTAAGCTGTATCTGATGTACTTGTTTTAACATGATGGTCTCAAGGCTCATCCATTTTCCTACAGCTGCCTCAAGCGTATTCTTTTTTTATGGAAGAGTAGTACTTCACTGTGTATAAATATTGCTCTACTTTTATCCTTTCATCTATGGATGCTCATATATATATATGCTTTGTTATCCAAAACCAATAAAATATTGGAAATATATATATATATATATATATATATATATATATATATATATATATATATATATATATATATATATATATATAGCTTGCCAAGGTTCGCTGTTATGAATTGCACTGATATATACCTAAATATGCATATGTCACCATGGGATGATGTCTTTAACACTTTAGAAGACCCCCAGAAGAGAAGTAGCTGGGTCTAATGGAAAGTCTAGCTTTGCTTACTGATTTCTGTAGAAGGCTCATTTGTTTAGAGGGACACTGGCAGGCTCACCAACACTTATTGTTTGATTTTTCCACAATGGCGGTTCTTCGTGTAGCAAGAACTTCAGTGTAGTTTCATTTACATATCTCAAACAGCCAGCAATATTGAACTTTTTATTTATTTATTGTTCACTTGGGTTTTTTTTTTTTAATCTGGAAAGTGTCTATGCATTTCAGATGCCCATTTTGGCTGAGGTCTTCAAATTTGGGGTGTCTAACTTTTTTGAGTGTTTTATATATTGTAGATATGATTTGTTTGTTTGAGATGTAGCTGGAAAAACTTTTCCCATTCTGTAGGCTGTCTCTTCTGTCTATTTTTTTCCCTTTGCTGGACAGAAGCTTTTTAATACCTTAATAATACCTTGATTGCTGGTATTATTTCTTATGCACCCAAGAAATTTTTCAGGCAGTCTTTGCTTACATCTGTGAGTTCAAATGTTTTATTTACTTTGTCTTCCAGCAGATCTTGGATCTTTGATACATCCTTATTTTAGTTTACCATGTAGTAATTGATATTAGTCTATGTATATTCTTTATTATGTGGATAGCCAGTTTTTCTGGCACCATTTTGCTTTCTGAAAAATTGTTATACAGTTTTCTGAAATAGTTTACCAAAGTCGACAAAGTACTAAAATTGCAAAGGAATGGTCTTCGTCGTCGTCGTCGTCGTCGTCGTCTTTTTCTTCTTCTTCTTCTTCTTCTTCTTCTTCTTCTTCTTCTTCTTCTTCTTCTTCTTCTTCTTCTTCTTCTTCTTCTTCTTCTCTTCTTTTCTTTTGTCTTTTTGAGATAGGGTCTCATCTATGCAGTTCAGGCTGGCCTTGTGCTCACTTTTATAGCCCAGGCTGGTCTCAAACTCACATTGATCCCCCTGCCTCAGCCTTCCAAGTGCTGGGATTACAGGACTGTGACACCATGCCTAGGTGGAATGGTGTTCTAATAAAAAATTTTAGAACAAAAGTCTTTAGAATGCCTTCTATCAGAATAATATTAATGATAAAATCAATAGCTTAAAAGCCAAAGCAATAACAGAAGTAGAAATATATGTCTCAACCAATCATGAGTCAACAGACTTCATGACAAAGGCTGTACCAAGCCAACACATTTGATTCTCACAGCAGTATCCGGTAAATTGTACTATCATCCCCTTTTATAGGTCAGAATGACTGAGTGGTGCTGGCCCTCAGAATCTGCTGGTACCTTATTCTCAGGTTTACGCAACTACTGCAGACCCAAAATATTCAGAAAAAAACACTGGATCCATATTGAACATGCATAGAATTTTTATCTAGCCATTGTGCCATAAACAGTAGAATTCAGCAGTTATTGTCCTAGCCTTTGTATTTATTCTTAGAGGCAATCTGAAGATGATTAAATACATGGGAAAATGCACATAGGACTTGAACACTGCAAGAGGCCCAATCGCTAATGGATCTTAAGGGGTAACTGCACAAAATGTCTTAAAATATTCCCATGGATCCACCAAGATAGCTCAGAGATCTAAAGCACCTGCTTAGGTAGGTCCACCAAGATAGCTCAGAGGTCTAAAGCACCTGCTTAGGTAGGCTTAGGCAACCGCAGAGGTCGCGGTTTGATCCCCAGCACTATATGCTGTGCCAGCCCCACTCCCAGGGCAGGCTGAGCCAGACATAATATAAATAAATGAAGTTAAAAAGAAATATTCCCATGAATCCATAGCCTGAATCTAGTCAGACTGGGGGAGGAAACAAAATCCCATCTACATGGGCAAAACTGGGTTAAACGGAGGCCTTCTCATTTCCTACTGAATAAATTATTGAAGCGACTTCAGAGCTTAACAGTGCTTTTTTTTTTTATTGTGATTGTTGTTGTTGTTTACCAATGTTTTTAAAGGTTAAAAAAGTATTTTAGACTTTGTGGGCCAAATTATCATCACTGCTGCCTCTGGAGAATTAAAGCCTCTATACATGGTTTTATCACCCAAAGCAAATGAAGCTGAGACTTCCATAGTCACTTCAAGCTTCAGATATTTTTCTCTGTAACACGAAGTTGATTATACAGTCTGGGGTTGTATCAAATATACAGAGGATATAGAATGGCAAATATTAGGTGCTCAATCCATGCTGACCATTGTTTTAACTCCTTGGCTCACAAATATTTGAATTGCAAATTTTGACGTACGTGAACAGACTTCACATTAGGAGTGTTCTTAGACTCAATCCCATGGTAGAAGTGGCTCATCTGTCTGTCGCACTGCCACAACTGCCGTGGTCACGCTGCCGTACAGCACACTTTCTGTACAGTGCAGTAGCTCAGTGCTCACTCAGAGCCAGGATGTCTGGAAGAAAGCAAAAGCAGCGGAGATATGGAGGGGTCTGCAGGGCATGGAAAATGATGCCTATGGAGGCAAAAGCGAAAAGACTGATGTTGTGAGATTTGCAAACAAACCCGCCATTTTCCACGTGCTTTGATAAGGCAAGAACTGATTGCATTGTTTTTCAATTACTCTTTTGACTGTTCACTTCATTTTTCTGCTCTTTCTTTCTTTTTTCTTTCTTTCTTTCTTTTCATTTAGGTATTCATGTAGCGTATCACCACGCAGATTGCACTCTTGGTGACCCTCCTGAGTTCAGATTCCCCCGCATTGGGATTACAAGGATGCACCACCATACCCGGACACTATCGTCACTGCCTCCCAGGGGTGGGGTCAACATGGTACGCAGGAACAAGGATCCAATCCTGGTCCTTGTGCTTGCGAAAGCCGGAGCTTAGTCTGCTGAGCTATCTCACTGGCCCAATTTTTCCACTTCTTAAGGCACAATACAGAGAAAGTGCTTATACTTCTGCCTTTCCATAAAATTTAGGCATAGAAAGATAATACAAGCATCGCCTTAAAATATGAACTTCAACTTACGATGATGCTCACATGCATATAAAGCATATTACTTCTATTTTTAGAGATCTAGGCATGTATAAAATCTGTTGTGACAATACATATTTTAAAATGTACTGACTCACAAGAAAACAAATTTTGCACATGCATTTTAATTTATGTAATGGAATTAAAACTGTGTGTCTATTAAAGAAAGCCCTACTTGGGAATATTTATCACCTGGTAAGTATGAGTTAAAAGCTGAGTATCAAGCATGCTACCTTACAAGTTTCAAAAGGAGTTTTGCTTCAGATATCACGTGCAACTACATCTTTTATAAATCATTTTTGATTCAGAGAAATAGTTTGAATACTATAAAATAAAAAAGTGTTAAAACATACAACCTAGCTAAAAGGTGTGTCTATTAAACATCTAAATCAATAAAATCTATTTAAGCTCAAGATGTGAAATATAATGGTTGTGTGAGCTGCCTATCAACTGACAGCTGAAACTATTAACTCTGCACTATAGTATTAAAATTACAGAATTTCAAGACTAAAATTTAATATTAAAACTTCAGATATCTATCTATATCTATATCTATATCTATATCTATATCTATATCTATATATGTTTCCAGTAATACTAAGATTTGTTCCTGTCCCTAAATATGTATTCCAGAGACAATCATGTTTCAGCTATTATTGGTTTTAACACTTAGTCACCTAACATTTAACCAAAACTTATAATTAGTTGAGTATGAAAACACATATTTCTGGGATACGAAAATACACCTGACAGGGTAAGCACCTGCATGGCAAGCACAGTAGCCCAGTTTTGAGCCTCAATACCCCATGCTGTGTTAGCCTAGAAATTCCAGGTATGGTGGCACAGGCCTATAATCCCAGTGATGAGGAGACTGTGACAGGATGATCACTATGAGTGTGAGCTGTGTAGGAACACACTGTGCCGTATAAATCAATCAATCAATCAATAAATGCTTTAAAGTTTTTAAAAGAAAATAAAGATTGATTGATTGATTGATTGATTGATTGATTGATTGATTTCGTACAGAGCCTTGCTTTGCTCATAGCCACTCACAGTGATCCTCCTGTTTGCAGTCTCTCCAGCCCTGGGATTACAGGTGGGCACCATCATGCCTGGTAGCAGTGTCCAACACCGCACACCTGGAGTTTCAGGGTCAGCCCAGCTTGCGGTACCAGGAATAGGGTTAGGTCCTCGCACTTCCAGGCAGGCATGTGGACAGATGAATTATGTCCCCATCCCCTACGTTTGTACTTTTAGAACTAATTTCGACTTGTTCCTTTCCCCCCTCTGTTGTTTGTGGTCTGCGTTAGTTGTCTCCACTTTAGAATTTTTACTTATAGCTTTTACCATATTGGTTTGGGATAAAAGAGACTAAGGAGAGTAAAAGAATAAGGTAATCAGCCTTGTGTTGGGTATAAAAATTAATGAAAGCTAAACATCATGTGTTTTTAGAAAAGAAAGTTCGTGTGAGTGTGTGTGTGTGTGTGTGTGTGTGTGTGTGTGTGTGTGTGTGTACATACCTGTCTAGGTGTATTATATAAACACATAGGGCTGGGGTTTTTTTCATGTAACTGTTCATTAACAGTAGAATAGTCCATTGAACAGGTAAAAGTGTGTCAAGCATAAGCCGGTCGTGGTGGAGCATGCCTATAATCCCAGCACTCGGGAGGTTGAGGCAGGAGGATTGGTGTGAGTTCGAGACCAGCCTGGGCTACCAAAGTGAGCCCAAGGCCAACCTGAACTGCATTGCAAGACCCTGTCTCAAAAAGACAAAAAAAAAAAATGTGTGTCAAGCATAATTCAGAGGTAGTGATACAAATAAAGATATACAGTAAAACATGGGCCAGCGAGACACTTCAGTGGACTAAAGCACCTGCTTAGGAAGACACAGGGACCGGATCCCCAGAGTGCTATGCCGGCCCCACTCTAGGAGCACACTGAGAGTGCAACTGAAACTGGGTACAGTGGTACGTGCCTGTAATCTGAGAACTTGGGAGACTGAAAACAGGAGAATCACTACAAATCCAATCTAAGTAGAGAGACCTTTAGACCCTGTCCTAAATATGTTCTTTTTCTAAAGATATTTGATAAAGTATTCATGGTATAGTCATTGTAGAAACTTTGAATGTAGTGGGTGTTAGCAACATAGCTTTCAATATCTTTAAATTTCTGCATAAAGCACAGGGCAACTACACAGAAACTATATATATATATATATATATATATATATATATATATATATATATATATAAACAACTTCTGCAAGACATTCAGTAAAAATACATCTGCTTGGCTCCGAACTATAAACTGTGAAGACATACTACCACTGGCCACTTGGCCCATAATGTAAGTGTCATTTTTCATTAGAAACCACAGAGAAGTGATTGAAAATCTGTTTGGCTTGGAAAAAAAGCAGAATTATGAAATAGGAAACAAGTATTTGCTAGAAAGCTCAGACGATCAACTGCTGGACGGCGGCTAAAACTGGACGCACCTCATCCTACCTTGCAGGGAATGAATGTAAAGGCTCTGCAGCAAATACCAGCCAAGTTGGAGTAATCTACACCCCATGAATGCTTAAAACTATTCATTAGGATTCAGTGTAGGTGAAAGCTTTAATTTAGGAGAAACGGATGAGAATAGAATCAAAATTAAGGAGAAGTTCCACAGAAAGAGGTTAGATGAATGCTATAGAGAGGGAGAGAAACCAAATATCTGGGCAAGTGAGTAGTCAACTGTTTGAACACTCCGGAGAAGCAAAGAAGAGAAATCTCCATGAAATTACAATAGTTACTCTAAACCACATCACCTAAAAGTTCAAGAAATCCAATTTAATAAAAATAGCCATAGGAAAGCCCCAGAG
>PVJA010008770.1:33897-63284 GCA_004027025.1 Myocastor coypus
AAAAAAAAAAAAAAAAAAAAAAAAAAAAAAAAAAAAAAAAAAAAAAAAAAAAAAAAAAAAAAAAAAAAAAAAAAAAAAAAAAAAAAAAAAAAAAAAAAGAAAGAAAGAAAGCACAACAGAAAAAAAACTTGCTAAAAGAAGAGCTCAAAGCAGTAAGCTTCTTGATTGAAGAGATAATAGACTTCAAGAAATATGTCTGAGAAAAGGCAACAGCATAATTCAGAATTAGGAAAAACACATAAAAGAGGTAGCAGAACAGCAGAGGGAGACAGAGAGACAGACAGACAGACAGACAGGCAGAGGATAGCCAGCCTCAAAGGTGATCTCTGTAGCCCTTGTCTTTTAATGTTTATATGTTCTGTCATCGTCTTCTACACTGCTGTAGGACCAATCACTAGAGTACCGTGTGACAGATGGCACAGGAGTTATTAGGACAGATCATCAGAGGCACTGCATTGTTACCTGTCCCTTTTCATCTACTGGTTAAAGTGAAGTCACGTGCCATGTTGGGATCACTCCCTCAGCACTTTGGAAAGCACGATCTGAAACACCACTGAGACCTCCTGCCAGTGTCCAACACCAACAAACTTATGTTTGAGGTAACTCCATAGTCAGATCTTTGAGAGACCGTCGCCTCATAAGGAATTGAGTAAGGACTATCTGATCGAACAGTGTCTAAATTCTAGACTCATAAAAATAGAAGATAATGCTTAGGGTTGGTTTCAGTCATTAAATTTCATGGAAGTTTGTAATGGAGTAGCAGAGAACTAACAGACAAGCCAAGTTATAAAAATCACAAGGAAAAGAATGAAGCAGTGCTGTCGTAGAATACGCAGGAGTTTCAAATGAAACAAGACAATTCAAACGTCAGCGAGGAATAAAGAAGTTAAAAGATTCTAAAAATGCGACAAATATGAAAGATGGGTAGAAAAGACTCAATTTATGGAGAACAAGAGTTGCTAAGAAAGAAAATCAAATAAAATAGAGCAAGTCATAAATTATAGTTTGTTTAAAATATTACATTGAAATTCTGGAGCTTACATCCAAGAATTTTCACCATCATAAAAAAAAAAAAAATGTCAAACTTTACTTCAGAAAGCTCAGTATTAGAAGAATTTCAAGCTTTAATTTTGAAATGGGAAAGGAATAAAGAGGTGAAAGGAAAAGAAAAGGCATAGGTGGAAAAGGGGGATTTAAGAAAAGAAGAGTTGAGCCTCAGGCGTGGTGGCTCACGCCTATAATCCCAGGACTCCGGAGACTGAGCAGGAGGATCAGCGCGAGTTCGAGACCAGCCTGGGCTACAAAAGTGAGCTCAAGGCCAGCCTGAACTGTACAGCGAGACTCTCTCAAAAAGACACACACACAAAAAGGAGTCAAGATGTCTTAAGTACAGGGTGACAGCTCAGCAACATAAGTGCCTGCCTGGCAAGCACAAGATCCTGAGTTCAATCCTTGATACAAAACAAACAAACAAAAAAACACCAAGATGTATGATGTGAATGTACCAATTCCACATAATGAATGTAGTCAGCAATACTGCATGTAATCAGTATTAATTGAGATAAAAATTTATAATGAGGATGAATAACAAATATAATGCCACCATAATATCTAAGAAAAAGAGATAGGTAAAGGAAATAACGTAGCAATGTTGGTGCCTGAAGAACAACAAAAGGACCTGGGGCTTAGCTCAGTTGTTTAAGCGCCTGGTCCAGCAAATGTCATCAGCCACAGGAGACCAGGATTCGATCCCCACCTCCACATGCCTTACCTGGCCTGTCCTTAAGGCAGATAAATAAATAAAAATTAAAAATTAAAAACAGAAAGAAAGAAAGGAAGGAAGGAAGGAAGGAAGGAAGGAAGGAAGAAAGAAAGAAAGAAAGAAAGAAAGAAAGAAAGAAAGAAAGAAAGAAAGAAAGAAAGAAAGAAAAAGAAAGACAAGTAAATAACATATTTCAAGTTGATAGGATTTTTTTTTTTTTTTTTTTTTTTTTTTTTTTTTTTTTTTTTTTTTTTTTTTGTATATTTTGCACTATTGGGATTTGGACCAGGGCTCTCTCCTCTGAGTTACATACTCAGTCCCTCTGATCTTTATGTTTCTTTTTCTTTTAATTTTGAGCCCATTTTCACTAAGTTACTAAAATATCAAGACTGTGCTATAGTTTGTGATCCTCTTGCCTCAGTCTCCTGAAATGTTGGCGGTACAGTTTGTGCACCATCATGCCCAGCTCATATTTCAGATACTAAGAGATGTTAGGAGGGGTTGATCTGAGCGAAGACTTTATGTCTAGCTAAACTAGCTCTCAAGTATAAAGGTGTGAAATGTTCGCATCATGCAGGTACTCAGGAAATGTATTTCTATGAGATTTTCAATTTCTTAACCAAAATGAGTAGGCTCTTAAGTCTGAGTATGAGCCGCGATCATTAAACACAGTTACCTCTAGTTAACTAAAGATTAACAAGAGGAAGTATGGAGAAATTGCTATATTTTCCAGTAACATAGTGGCTCAGTTACTCTTCTCTTATTGCTGGGACAAATACCCGGCACTCAAAAATGAAGGAAGGAAAGGTTTCTTTAGCTAACAGTTACTGGAGGTTTCAGTCCGTATTCAGCTGGCTCCAAAGTAGAGAGGCACGCGGCAGAGAAAAAACTTTCATGGCAACGGCAAAGAGCAAAAGGAAGAGGGAGGAGTAGCACCAGTTCTAGCAGCTAGCTTCTCCCTGCCCCCCTCCACCACTTACGCTGAAATGCAAATTACCTGACCCAGGGCAGGTGCAGTAGCGGCACCTACAATAATCAGTCATATTCCAGAGCCACCCTAAGGCCTCACCAGGCTTTGGGGGTACAGCTATACACAAGCCATACACATTTGGGTCCAGGGTATTGTCAAGAAAGGCAGGACCTGGATTCATGTAGGAGTGAGGTTGTGAGTGGACCGAGAGCCAGAGACATAAGCATTGAGGGGGTTGATGGGAATGGTCGCGAGACACTTGCAAAGGTGTTTTTGCCTTAGGATAATTCATTACATTGCGCAACTTCCTCTGTTTTATTATTATTATTATTATTATTATTATTATTATCATCTACTTGTTTGGTGCAGGGTCTCACTACGCAGCTCAGACTCGCAGTGATCCTCCTGTTTGCAGCCTCCCCAGCATTGCAGTTACAGGGATTCACCACCACTCCCCGTCTCACTGGCTGACTCAGGTCATTCAGAGGTGGGGCTGGCATGGCATGTGGTACCAAGGATCAAACTCCAGTCCCTGCTCTTGGCTAAGCAGGTGCTTCGTCCACTAAACTGTCTCACAACTTCTTGGTGTATTCTTACCTATCTATCTATCTATCTATCTATCTATCCATTTATTTACTTATTTGTTTATTTTTGTATTTTAGGGAAAGGTGTTCAGCATCTCACTATTAGATTGGACTCGTACTGATCTATCTGTTTATAGACTCCCAAGAGCTGGGATTACAGGTGGGAAACAGTTAAACTTCAAATAATTGCCAGCAAATTTACCTTTTATGACTGACTTGTGCAGGAGTTTATAGGGTAATATGCAATTCTACAGTTTTAGGTGGCAGGGAAATTAATAGAGCTGTGGATGATAACACAACATCTATGAATAAAAAAACAGGTGGAAAAAAATAAATTCAACTTTGCATTAATGAGATCCACATTTTGACAACTATTTGTTCATCCAAAGAAAACTCAAGATTGAGTGAGTGCAGATCAGTTTGTCTTCCGAGGGGTCAGCTGCATGCGAGCACTGAAACTTATAACACCTCCAGTACAATTGCCCAGATCCAGTTGTCTCTTCTGTCACTAAAACAAGGAAATTAATTAAAGTGCTTTCTTTGGGCTCATTAACCCACCAATTAACCGTAGATCTTTGATTTGGTGATTAGCTACCCTGCAATTATTCAACATACCAGGAAACTAGATAACAGAAATTCAGCTAATGAAGGATTTTTACCAATTGGACTAAGATGATTACAATGAAAAAGAAAACAGCAGCATGGATTATCACGCAGCTGGGCAGGACTTCCTGTCCTAACCACTCCTACCCATTTCCCCTTGCACACCTGCATCACGAAGCATGCTCTATCCATCCCTTGATCAGGTGTGGCCCTCTGTCTTTTCTGTGGTTCTTTCAGAACTTTCTCTGTTCAGTTGTCACCCTGCAGAAATCATGAGTTGTATATTTAGTGCCTGCCCATTTCTAATGATCCAAATTTGCTCCTGAATACTTATGTTGAAAATTCATGTATTACAAAGCGCAGTCCACTTAGTCGTTTATACTTTGAATTTTTTTGTTTCCATTTAGTACATGTTATTAGAGAATTTAAAGAACGTTTGAATATTTATCATCTAACGCATAATACAAAAGTAACTTCTTTTCTTAATACAGCTTAACCCAAAGCCAAGTTTTGGAATATGACCACACTTCCTGTCTTAGATATTTTATGTAAGTAACTATGAATACAAACTTCATTTTTACACTTTTGAAAAGCATGAATAAAAAGTACAGCCCACCCTCTTGTTGATAGTGGGCTACACCAACACCTACAAACAGCAAATATGAACTGATAATTTTCTTTTTTTTTTTTTTTGTCTTTTTGAGACAGGGTCTCGCTATGCAGTTCAGGCTGGCCTTGAGCTCACTTTTGTAGCCCAGGCTGGTCTCGAACTCGCATCGATCCTCCTGCCTCAGCCTCCCGAGTGCTGGGATTACAGGCGTGCGCCACCACGCCCGGCTTGAACTGATAATTTTCCTACTTGTTCACACACATCGTCAATCACCTATCTGAAAATAATAGGGCCTATTCTCATCTTTCTCTCCTTCTTTCTTTCTTTCTTTCTTTCTTTCTTTCTTTCTTTCTTTCTTTCTTGCAGAACCAGGGATTGAACTAAGGCCCTTGCACTTGCCAGGCAAGTTCTTATTCTACTGAGATATCTCCCCAGCCCTCCTATTCTCATCTTTAGATCACTCTAAGTTTAATGATATTTTCTTTTAGTTTACTACTTTTTATTTTAAAATACATGATCAGCTTTCTTTACAATGTATACTCATGCATCTCATCTCTCCATGCCTTCTCAATATTCCCTTTCCTTTTAACTACTCAGTAAATACAATATTTAAAAGATATTCACCTAAAAGCTCTCCAGCCTCGGGCTAACATATTCTCCCCTTCAAGCCTTTAATTTTGCCCACGTTAAAAAGAAGGAAATGTGGAAGGTCATAATCAATGATTTGATTATTGATCATGGAGTAATGAAGAAACCCAACCTAGAATGTAAGACTCCAACTCAGATTTCCGTGTTATTCCCATGACACTAAGATACATGAGCTGCTCTAGGAACGTAGCTATGTTTCACTGCATATTTTATTGTTGAGGGATAATTTGGACAAATACATTTTAAGTATTATCTTCCCCAATGGGTTACAGGACCCCTTTCTTGCTGGTGAGGAATGGATATATCTGAGGACTAGGACAAATCAGAGAGCACAGCTGTTCAATAATCTAAGAGAGGAATATATTGATGTTTATCTTATTGTTCTACTTTTGAGGCTCTTTAAAATTTAAAAGAACCTTCTACATTAACGATAATTTGTAGCTTCGATCTAACTCAAAGTAATTCCTTACAGGGCACATGACTGAGAAAAATATTGCAAATATATTTAGCAAGTATGGCATATTTTATGAATTATTGGGAACATATATGGGTTTTAGGCAAATAATAAATTATAGACTTACAGAAAAATGCTCTTGAAAATTTGCACATAAAATTACCCACAAATTACAAAATTATCTTTGATAGGGATAAATGACAGGGAGGAGGTATTTTTAAGTATACATGGATAAAAGAAATGGAAAAAATGTTAAGTGTTTTATGTTGCTATCACTTAGCTTTAAGGTGTTTCACAAGTTTTCAAGTGAGAAGTGGAAATCTTGATTTCCAAATTAAAACAGAGAATAACAAAAATGTGTCCTTTACTACTGATAATGCTGCTGAACAGTATTTCAAAAACTAGGCTTGCATGCTGCTTGAGGGAATTCACTCTTAGGAGTTAAAGGAGAATACCTGGCGCCCGTAGCAGACCCACCAGATAATAATGAGACATGGATCTTTGAATAGGTAGCTTTGTTCAGCAGCATACAAGATTTTTATGAATATTACACTATCAAGGACAGTAATGAGGACAGATTGGCTATTTAATAAATTATAATTGGGTTAATTAAGAGAAAGCTGTGAATTGAGTGAAACACTCCCTTGACATTTGTAATGACTCCCGTAGAAGCCAAAAAAAAATCCTTCATGTTTCTTGGCTTGTCATTCAAGATCCTGTAGCAATACCCTTTGGCTCGTTCACCTCTGGTGTCACTTGGCTCTGCTGGTGCCTATACAACCTCCCCAAGACTGGACCACAAGCTAAGTGTCTCCCTCTACAGTCGTCCGATGACTCACTGTGACTCTACTGTATTTGGTACATCTTTTCCCATTAGATGATTTTTCCTATTTTCATCTCTTCATTCAACTTCTTTCTCCAGCATTAAACACTGCCCTCCACCATGATTTGTTCACATCTCACTCAATCTCCAGAACTCCACGTGTCGATTCGTTCTCACTTTCCTGCTCTAACCACTTTGTATTTCCAAGCCATACATCATACTCAGGCCTGTCAGAAGCACTGGTAATCCATGCAGCTATATGGATATGCAGCTAATGAGATCATTGGTCATTACTGCATGTTTTTAACCACCAATTTACCTAATGTGCTATCTTATATATGATGATGCCCAATACTTCCTTGTTGAGTTGACTGTGATAAAATTATCTAAAAGTTTTTCACCTTTTATGTATCTTTCTAACAAGCCTTCATTTTCACTACAAAAATTACATAACATCTGTTCTTTTAATTTTTACAATAAATGAATGACTTGTCTGTGTTATAATTAACATTTACTGTGACTGAGTCATTACTCATTCTCTAAGAAAAAAGTCAAGCAAGGGCTGGAAGAAGAAAATAGCTGGCCAATAGAATCACTGTGAATGAAAGTGATGTGGCCTTGGGATGTGGGGGTTTGCTATGGGAGATGTAAGAAGTGTTGAGTTCTGGGTATACTCTGAAGGTTGAACCAGCAAGATTTTCCAGCAGAATGGATATGGCACTTATAATACAAAAAGAAATCAACTTAAAATTCTTTTTAGTAGTGGATAATTGAGAGCTGGGCTTTCCAGCAGCCTAGACTCATGTAGAACAGAAGAGAATTTCCAGCATGTGGATAGTAAATGCTATCTCTAAGCTGATGATTGAAAATGTGACCTAGAGTTTAAGAGAAATGATTTCACTGGAGAGGAGGTAAGTCATGGAAGAAGAAAATAAAGCCAGAGAAAGGGATAAAGTTAAATCAGACAGGGTTGATGGAAGAAAGCAACGAAAGCAGACACCCAGTAGACAAACAAATAGGTTACAGGGCAAGAGAAGCCTTAACTTTTGTTAATGACATGTTAGGTAAAAACTTGGAACTGAATGTTGAATTTAGAAAAGGGCGGCTTGGAAATGCACCTATCTATAAATAGGTATTGGGAATGAAAGCTTTATATGTCTATTTTTTTTAAAAAAATAGAAGAAGAATAAGAAGTACAAAGTAGAAAGAGTTGAGGGAGCCAACCTGGTGTAGAGTTTTTCTACACAGAAGAACAAAGAACTCGAGGCAGTAGCTGATGAGCAAAGTGAAATCAAGAGATTGTATTTTGCATGTCTGCAAATTGTGGGGTGATAATGAGGGGAAAAAGGACTGCTGAAGGTGGCTGAGGAAGTGGACTCTTCTCATTGGTGGGCAGACTGACACAAAGTGGGGATAGACATTGTCCATAGTTGATAGCAAGAAGGAAGACAAAGTTATGCGCACAATGGAGGAAATAGATTAAATCCACGGGGCAGGAGGGACCACAAGGAATTTGGTTGAAGGGCCAGAGGCAGGCTCAAAAAAATTACAGAACAGTCATACAGACTGAATACAGGAATCAAAGCTTGAATAGTATTTGGAATCTTACATCCAGAAAACTTTAAAGCTTCTATTTCAAACATCTTCTAGATTATTTCCACTCCTTTAGTCTGAACAATCAGCTTCTGTGGTCTCCCATTGCTTAGGGCCTTAAAGAATATCTATTTGTAACCATCCCATATTTTTTAAGAATCATAAACAATATGGGAGCCCTAGTAGATTAGACACAAGGTCTCCAGCTCTTTTACTTCATGCTCATTTTCAGGATAGGGCTGAAGGAAGAATCTTCGTCCTGGGATCACCAGTTGGGACATAAGGACAGTAAGATGAGCAATGGATTGGAGCTGGCCTTCAAGGCACAGCCTGGCAATGAGCTCGAGGGGGCAGCAGAGCTCAGTTGTACTTGTTAAGACAATGAATGACCTCAGAGCTCATCTCTGTCTCTATGATAAAGTATTGGACAACGATTCAATTGCAAATTGGATTTCATATAACAAATGGATAAATGATAGCCTGAATTCAGAAAGAGCAAAGAGTAAGCAAATTCTGGTGAGGCATGAGTTGAGATTCAGCCAGAAGGCTGGCTTCAACAAGTAAGAAAGATGTCTCAGGGCTTCCTGGGGCGTTATTTGAAGCTCTACAAGTTTACCAAGCTCAGCAGCATTAGTTAAACTTAATTAAAATTATCCCATAAAAATTAAATGCTTGCAGTTTGAAAGGCAATTTTGTTGTTTTATAAAATTAAATTTCTCTGCACAGAATGCTCTGCTACTATAACTTACCCCCCCCCCCGTAAAAAAAAAAGTATTTTAGGCAGATACTATCATGGCAAAATCTCCCATGAAATAATGCCCTTTCAGAAAACCGGCATTTATATATACTCTCTTTACTGCATATTAAGAAATATTTGGTAAATTTATTTTAGACAAGATAGGAAAAATAAATAATAAATTTGGTGCTGAAGATTGGGGCCAAAATTCTATCTCAGAGATTCGTTCAGGCTACAATTTGTCACAGGTAATTCAGTTTTTCTGACTATTAGTTTTGATTTAACCTGGATAATAATTTCTGTCATAACACTGTTACTTTTCAGGATTTAATGAGGCAAGTATATAAAACCACCTACAATCATCTGAAAAGTTGGAGATTTTTAATAAGTTTTAGTTGATCCTACGGTTAGGAGCGCCTCTTTAAAAATTGCTTCCACTGGGGATGGTGAGAGAGTTCAGCAGACTAAAGCGCCTGCTTAGGCAAGTTTAGGCTACAGCAGGGACTTCAGTTCAATCCCAGGCACCACATGCTGAGCCAGCTCCGCCCCTAGGGAGCGCTGAGCCAGCCACCGAGATTGGGCTGGTGGCACCTGCCTGTAATACCAGTGCTGGGGAGGCTCAAAGTAGGAGAGTCTCCGTGAATCTCAGCTGTGTAGTGAGATCCTGTAACAATGCTCCCTGGGGGAGTATTTCTTTAATTTTATGCGTTTAAATGTTTGGGCTTCTCCCAGTGCCATCCTTTCCAGTCTTTTACACAAACTTGAGCTAAACCAAACATCCCTGTGCTACAATTATTCTCCTTCAAAGAATCCAACTATTACGCAGCCACTTACCATCATAAGGGTTCATGGCACCTATGCAAGCATGTTATTTGGAGAATGTTTTGCTTGGGAGGATGAGTCAGGATATATGTAGGTGATAAAGCACAGGCAGTGTTCTGTGGCCCCACGCTTGACTCCCTTGACAGGACACCACTTTTTGACTGGATTGTTGCCATGCTTATTTCGTGACATGACTGGTTATTGCTGTAAACTCAATTTCACTTAATGCTACAGTGTGTAGCGGCACAATAAGTCGTGTCAACTAACCAGCCTAATGGTATTATCTGGAATGACTATTAAATTAAAATTAAAAATTCAATTTCTGTCTAACTCTCTTGGCTTTGTAGGAATGGAGAGACAGAGGGTAGAGCAGAGGAGGCATTATCAGAAAGTCCACCAGTAACTAGGGCTACAGAAGCTGCAGCGGAAGGGAAGCCTTTTCCACTCTAAGGCAGAGCACAGACGGACCCAATCACTGTGCAAATCCATGTGGAGGTTCCTCAAGAAGCTAGGATCAGAGATCCCATTTGGCCAAGCTGTTCCCTCCCTGGGTATTCTTCCAGAAGAACAGAAAACATCATACCAGGAGGTATATGTGCACCCATGCTCCTAGCAGTGCAATTTGTCATACCTAAACTTACAAACAACTAAAATGCCCATCAACCAAGGAATGGACAAAAAAAAAAAATAAAAAATGAGGCATTTTTATATGATGCAGGTTAACATGGCCACAAAAAAAAAAAAGGTAAAATCAAGGCCTTTAGAGGTAAATGCATACAGCTGGAGACCAAATTCATAATTAAAAAAAATCAGAGCCATATGTACAAACGAACATTGTATTGTCTAACTAGTGTAAGAACATGAAAGATAAATAAGATCTGAAAGGTACAATTAGATTCCATAAAAGGGAAAGAATGTATTCAAATGGAAGAAACAACTGGGGTGTGGTGAAGGATAAAAGAAAAAAAAAAGAAATATTTATGTATATGTACAGGACAGCTTGTATAACAGTGCTACTGTTTTCTGCTGCAGTCTGGAAAGGAGCAGATTATTTTTTCTTTCCTTTAGCCTTCTTAATTCCTTAAAGAAGTTTTCTTTTTCCAATATACTTGCTTATATCTTGTAATCTAAATAACTAACTTGAAAATAACATTATGCAATATAACAACCTATGTTGAATTACTATTAATTTGTTTAGTGAAAATATGTATTGCTTCTAAGTTTGTTTACTATTTTTCATTGCCTTTTTAAAAAAAAAAAAATCTACTGAATACCTACAGCACATATTAGCAGAGACCAAATCTGATTCTCCTATTTTAAATATCTGTCTTTGCTTACTTATTCCAAAGTATCAAATGTATGGTTTTAAAACTACCCTGAAAACATCCATCAATTTTAAATTTCTTCAGATTAAAATATTAAGCTCAAGATCGCACATGGTTTTCTCTGTGCCCTGAGCACTGTCTCCACAGAGTGTCAAGTAAACGTCTGATTAAACTATTCAGGCCAGTGACCTGCTCTGCTGCTGCTTCACCCCTCCCCAGGAATTGTGTTCTATTCTTAGGCTCACAACATTCTGTACTGTACTTTTTTTTAGGGAGGTGGTCTACAGGATGTTCAGGGTCTCTCTACTAGATCAGCCTCATGGTGGTCCACCTGCTTTGCAGCCTCCCAAGAGCTGGGCTTACAGGATTGCGCCACCACACCCAGTCGCAACTGCTGTCTCAGCACAAGGTGGGGAGGTGGCGGGTACAGCAAGTAGAGAAATTGAACCCTTGGGTCCTGCATGTGCTTGTGGGCCCTTCTGCGGCGTACTCTGACTGCTACCCAAGAAGCATCCTGGGAAAGAAACCCCAGACATCATTTTGCTCTTCTGAAAGTTAAACTCCAGTCTCTCTTGGACAAGTCCACTGTAGTAAGTGATGTCCTCAAGGGAAAGATAAAGTGCGAATTCATTTCAGTTCATGCGCCATGATTTTGGACGTACTGCAGAAAATAGGAGAGCAGAGCCAGCGGCTCCTGCTTCACATGAGCACGGTGCAGAAAGATTTTAGGAAGAAAGATTTTCACTCAGACATTAATTGCCCCACAGCTCATTAAAAAAAAAAAAAAATGTTGTCAACTCAAGGACTTCATACCTATTATTTCTCACCTGTGGAGGACGCTAGTGCAAAGTCAGGGTGTGAGGAAGAACCCTCATGTGCTGCGCGCTGCACTCGAGCATCTTCCCTGGTCTCTCCCATCTTCTGATGACCACAGTCATCACTTGGCATTGGCTGCCAAACCCTAGTGCTACTTCTCCGTTTGCCTTTTTCCTCTTCTGTCTTTCCGCCTTAGGTCTCTTCCCAGACTATGCTTCCATGGATTCAGGTTCTTTCAGGCGAATACAAAACGAGCTCATTCCTTCAGTTGGGCACCACCTGAAGTAAACCCAGGGACCAGTGAGAGGGATCAGAAGGGTTTATGTAACTTAGAAGCGTAACAGTCAGACACAAATCCCTCTTACCTCCGCTCACATAGCCAAGAGGTCCTCCACCCCATGGGCTCAGATAGAAAGCTTGGGCACGCCTTATAAGACGCTCTTACTGCACGTTTCTGCTATCCATTTTTTCTGTTACCCAGTTAAAAACTAATGCATTCTTCGAACTGATTCAGCTTCACTGTGTTCCTGTTTTCAAAGCTGTATTGCTTACGTACCTCCACTATAATTCAGATGGCTTTGCTATGCTTGCAGCTCAGTGCACCTGAGTCCACCTGCACCCCCCACAATCACCACATAAACTGTACTCTATCTGGAAACAAAAATGCTGTGAATAACACCAAAATATAATAAAAAGGTGGAAATTACTCCCTTAGTTGAAATTAGAAACAAGTTATTTAAAAGATGCTCTCAAAATAAAATAAAGAGATTGTAAGGTCTTTTACAAAACCACAGACCCAGATTCAGGCATTCTGAACCCATTCTTTATTCCGTCTATTAGCTGCATAATCCTAGATACAGTTCCCAATCCCCTCTCTAGCCCACCAGTGTTTCTCATTTAGAAAGTAGAGCTTTTCACATCTATTTTATAGTGTAATGAGTGCCATAAAATACAGTACTTGAGCATATAAGATGCATAGCTCTAATTATCATAGAGAATTCTTTTTAGAAAAACCATAGTATCATTTGTAACTAAAAACTTGAGTTTTGAGTTGCTCTCAAAAGTCAAAAGAACTACCATCAGACCTCCATATCCCCAGGTTCTGTGACTTCAATAATAAATTGATTTTTTGGAAAAATTTACATGTATCCTGAACAAGTGCAGACACTGCTTTCTTGCCGTAAATTACTGAAATAATGCAGCACTGCAACTCTTCACGCAGCACATATGTGACACTAGGTATTGTAAGTAAGCTAGAGATGATTTAGAAAAAAAAAAAAATAAGGTAGAGGATGTGCGTCAGCTGTGTGCGATGTCTCTGCGCCCATACAGTGGTTCCCTAGGTCATCATGGGCGCACAGGGATCCCAAAGCCAACAAGGAGAAGCCGCTCCGAGACTGACTTCTGTCTTCCTTCCCCAGCTTGACCATGACCTGCCTCCGCTTCCTTTGTCGCGCAGGCAGCAAGTCTCCTCCAGTCAGTGCCTGCTAGGATTCCATAAACCACGCACAGCCAACCTCCAGTCAATGCGGTCAAAGCTCCAATCTCTCTGTCTTCTTACAGAGTCTCCTGCTTCTCTCCGAGTGAGCAGTGAAGGATTTTCTCATATTCACCCACTGCTCTGTGAATCCAGAGGAAGGAACCTCACAATATGCAAGTGGTATAAACAGCATCTTGGACAGCGGTAGATTTCGATGTACATGGGACATCCTGAAACCAATCCTGTGAACTCTGAGAAACTGCTATCATTTACAAAAGCATTTTCTTTCTCCCGTTCCCATAGCTGTGCCAAATTCTGAGACATATTTAACAGAATAACCACCTGTCACTTCTGCACTGAAATAATGACTCCATAATGCCACCTTCTCTTCGGCTTTTAGTTGAGCTGAATAAGCTTTCCAGTTATGTTTTCCTTGACTTTTATGACATTTGAACTAGTTAGAGTCTTTGATCATTGCCATTATTGGTGCTTTAAAACAAACACATGAAAAGATGTTTGTAACCATGGGGCATTTAGCATCACTAAAAGAATCGGGCCAAACATTTCCAATTAGTTCATTTCTATGGTTATAGTTTTTCTGTAATATTTAAGCAGTCGCAGGGAGTAGCTTAATGTCTTGCTGTGGGAGGAACCAGGATTGTGTGTAGAGCTAATCCTACGATAGACAGGCCCTGATTGCATAAAGAGGAGTCAACACTACTGCATTGGGATGAAGGACAGTTGCATCTCTAGCTGCCTATGAGTGTCCTACATCAGGTTGTAGCTTGTCCACTCTCAGAGGAACAGGAGATTTTTGCATCAGATTATTTATTTTGAATCACAGTAAATACCGGGTAGGGGTGGGTGAGATAGCTCAGCGGACTAATGGCCTGCTTAGGCAAGTTTAGGCAAGCGCAGGGAGGAGGTTCCATCCCCGGAATCACACGCTGCACCAGCCTCGCCCCCGGGGCAGATTGAGCTGGCTGCAGTGTCCCGGTGTATTGGTGCGATCCTAGCTCTGGAAAGACTGAAAACAAGAGGGTCTCTATGAGTCCGAGCTGCTCAGTGAGACCCTGCAACACACAAATACACTGAAGAATAATAACAATAAATAAATCAGCAAACAAGTAAATAAATACAGGGCAGCCATGGAAGGAGGAAAACAGCAATGTCAACTACTTGTTATAGAAAGTTGGCAGGACTAAAGAAAGAATAGTTTACTCAGAGACCCCAGACATGGACAATGACAGAAAGCTTAGCTAAAGGATGGCATCAGATGTTGTTGAAGGAGATACTAAAGCCATGGTAGGCAGAAAAACAGATCAGGGCTCTGCAGGATTAAGAAAGAAAACGGCACAGGGTCACTGCTATAGCATACAGGTAAGAATATAATTTTCAGAAAAGATTTAAGAATTCAACCGAACTGCTCACAATAATTCTGTTATGTATTGTGGTGATCACAGAGGTGTTTTTTTTTTTTTTTCTTTCTTTCTTTTTTTTACTCTCTATAGCCATTTAAAGCATGCTTCCATCTCCTTCAATTATAGATAGTTTCACACACTCCCTTTCTTCATTTCTTACAAGTGACTGCCAGTGCTAGATGAAAACTGGTTAGAGAACTGGTAGAAAATACAACCAGGAGCAAAAATAATTAAATGTAACATAGTACACTGATTGTTCAGTCAGAAATAAAAACAAAGTTGCTTTTAAAATCTGCTCTGCAAAATGCATGACAATAAAGGTCTTCCAATATGTGTATCATTTAGACTTGTTTTCCCTGAACTTCAATTCAGAGAATGACAGAGATGGCCAGAGTAATTTCAGACACGATAAACACCATCAGGTCAGACAGGATGATAACAACAGAAAGATCTGCCATCGTGTTTACAGGAACTGCAGTCTAAAAAGTTCTGGTCAGTAGAAGATTCTTGTTCCTGCAGCAGCCATTGTTGTTACGGGAACAAATGACCCAACACTCAGGGCCTCTGTAAAACAAAGAAGCTAAACAAGACAAGCTCAAAGTGACCTATAGTGTAGACGATTTGACCCTCAATGGGTGTTCCTTCAGAACACTTTCCATGTTCCTGTATTCAACTCTTATCTGAGTTTCCTTCCTTCCTGCAGCAGAGAATCTGCCTTGAGTAGCATGACTACTCTATATGCGTCAATCGGCAACTAATTTCTCAAGTGAGCATCTGTTACCACTCAGGTAAGAGGCTGTAAGAAGAATCTCTGCCTCCCAGGCATGTGTGGCTCTGTGCACTGTATGTACCAGTCATGGGAGACTAGGCCAATCCCCTGGAAAGCCAGAAATGCTTATAAAAGTAAAAAAGTAACCCTCCCGCAGAAAACTCAAAAGATAGAAAAAGAGAAAGCACAGACTCAAGCAGTTGTTGGCAGAGGAAAGTGTGGAAATAATCACAGAAGCCAGTACCTTCCCGTTCTTTGTTATCTCTGGAATCAGCACACGCATCTGCTGGAGGAGAGAAACCAAGATCCATTTGCATGGGTTTCAAGTGAGCCTCAAAGAGGACTGTCGCTCTGTAGTGAAGAGACAGGGGGACTCCCCACAGTTACGACCAACATTTGGATTTCAGAGAAATCATTCCGCAGCTTAGAATAAAAAGTACTTTAGAAAACTCATCAGAGATAAACAACCAGTAAACATTTGTAAGGCCTGGGAAAATGTAACCATGCTGAAATCATTATTTAACTGTTACAAAATGGAAAGAAAATTGAATAGTGGAAAATTTCATAAACAAGGGAAACTTTAGCATAGTCTTAAAGTCAGAGTAAATAACCCTTTTTCAATAACCAAAAAAGCAAAACCTACTGAATGACACTTCCTGCAAGCCACCACAGTAGGCACTGGGGTAAAATAAGAATAAATAGGGTCTCTCTCTTCACAAAGCTTATCCTCTACCAAAGAAGACAAGCATTGACTAAAACCTCTGATTTGTGTAAATGGAAAGCACAGAACAGTGTGAGATGCACATTGTAAAAGAATTTGATGTAAAAGGAAATTTAAAATTTCCTTTAAAAAAAAAAAAAGATGCTGAATTTATATCAAAAAAGCAAATAGTACTTAACTACGAGAGAAAAAGAATCAATTATCCATTCTGAGAAGCAGCATGTGTTGAAATATGGTGGCCAAGGGTGAGAGATATGTTGATGCTGAAAACAGCGCTGAAATATAGTAGAGCTAAAGGGCAGAGATATGGAGACGAGAAGAGGAAGAAGAAAAATCACAAGATTAGGAACAGGAAGGAAACAATGACGAGGCATGAAAGACTTGGGCCCAACTTAGAGCCCTCGATTCTTGTTCTCAGTCTTCCAAGTGTTGCTATCTGACAGTGGGGAGTTCTGTCAGCCTATTCTGTGGGTTACATGATCAGGGTTATATTACATAAAACATTTTAACCTTAATAGAGAATCAAAAGGTAAGTATTTCATTTTAAAAAGCCACAGGTATGGAGTGGTTCTAGCGATGTGACTGGCATAAGTAGAGGAAGAATGTTCCATTCATTGTGCCAGAAATTGGGGCACTTGAGGAAAACTTGGTTCATCTTGAAGTATGTCCCTTTTGGTTGGTCCCTGAAATATTTGATTTCAGCAGAGGAGACCACGGAGAGGGTAGGGGCGATATTGAGGCAGCATAGAACGATACGGAAAGACAGGCTAGAGAACAGGACTTGAAACATTATTGTGTAGGGGGAGAGGAGGGCCCAGCGGTAAAGCTTGAGGAGTAGCCCCATTTGATCAGCAGCTGAAGAGGAGCAAGCAGAGTAGAGCTGACAGACAGACGCATGGAGAACAAACCAGAAGTCAAAGGACAGAATGTTCTAGATGGGAGCCAAACACACTGCTAGAAGCTGCTGAAGGCTACCAGTTACGGATTCTGCCATTTTGCATGCTGTGTCTTCTCTGTGCTGGTTGTTTCTTTTGCTGCACAGAAGCCTTTTAATTTCGTACAGTCATCCCACCTGGCTATTTTAGCATTTACCTTCAGTGTTCCATGTAAGATGCACCAGGCCTGGTGCAAGAAATCCTTGCCCATTCTAGTGTGTTAAATACTCGCTCTCTGTGTTTTTTGTAGTAGTTTCATGTCTCACATTTAATTCCTACCTTTATGTTTTTAGTCTACTTTGAGTTCATTTCTGTATCTGTTGAGGGATAGAGGTTTGGTTTTATTCCTCTGCAAATGGTACCTAACTTTCCAAGCATTGCTTATTGAATAGAGGATCCATTTTCCATTATGTGCCTGTAGTATATTTCTTGAAAAATCAACTGAATGAACTTTGTAGTCCATCCATTCTGTTCTCATAGATTTTTAATTATAGAGCTTCAAGAATAGTTATAGATTGATGCGATGGGACAAGATTATAAAATCATTAAAGCATGAGATATAATTTGGAGAATTTAGTGACGTTAAAATACAAATGAGTTGGTTGTGAACCTAGGATTTAAAGTTAAAAGGAAGAATAAAAACAGAGGCAGAAACAGGAAGGCAAGCAAGCAGACAGACAGACAGACAGACAGACAGACAGACAGACCAAAGAGATTTGTAGAATTAGGGGTTAGCGCCTCAGAATCAGCCAGCCAGGCCAGTGGTGCCATGTAGAGCAGTATGAGGTAGTTGTTTAAGGAGTTTTTATGAAACAGAACTGCTTTGTTTGCATTTTTAGATCTTCAAGTTTCTACTTGGGTGATTCCAGCCAAACTATATAACCTCTACATCACAAAATTACCTCTCCAGAATAATGTATGTTATGGTACTACTACATGTGCTTATTTTGAATTTGTCGTGTTTTTTATATAAAGTAAAAGACAGACAGACAGACAGACAGAAGGACAGACAGATGGACAGACAGATTTTGCAAATCATCCAGTAACAAAAAAAAAAAAATGAACACTATAAATGTGTGTAGGAACTTATAGTGTAAGTATGTTATCCTGGAACTTTCCACAGAATAATTCTGTGCTATTATGCAGGAAATCATTTAGTTAAATGGTGTTTATTTTACTTTGTCTTCTTTTCAGCTAAATTTTTCCTGCTCACCTTTGGGAAGCAGAGGTAGCTATGTGTGTCATCCACGTTCCATACATAAATGCCTCACTGAAGAATTTTAAGGAGACCTTCTGGGAGCCTGTCAAGCTCACTGGGATAATTTATTTCATTTATTACATCCATCTGTACAGATTTCTTGTCTACACCAGACACTGTATGAAGTTCTAGTAAAATAATCATGGATGTGTACATTGTCCTGACTTGAGAAGTCAAAGTGAGGAGCACAGCTGCATAAGCAAATCCCACCAAAATAAATTTTTTAAAAAGGATGCTGTGTGAGCACCTAGTAAAGAGAAAGTGCCCACCTACTGCAGCTGTCCATCACTCAAGCCAGGTTACAGGCAGGACTCAGGCTCTGGAATCAGTGAATGGGTAAGTCATCTACAAGCTGTCAATTACAGACCCAGCAGAGACCTGGTAGCATCAGATACTGAAGCTGGGCTCAATTCAAATAAACTCAAGACAGATCTCTGCCTCTGGGCTTGGTGTCTGAAATACCTGGAGAACTGCTATAAATAATTTGTCCCTTGACTTTCCATTGGAAAAATCAAGTCATGACTCTGGAGAGTGCGATCAGACATTAGCGTTTTTAATAGAGTTGGAATTAGTGTGCAGAGAGCAGCTGCTGTACAGTGTCCAAGCAAAGGAAAAAAAAAAAAGAGACAATGGAAGCAAACCATGTCATACCTCTGCTCCTTCAGGGTTCTCTGAATGCCTAGAGTGCACACATCAGCAGCGAATGACCTTGTGCCACACCGTCGATGAACCCTATATGACAACCCACTACGATTATGGAATACTGGACTAGGTATACAACTATTTTCTCTTAGCTCATTGAGAAGAATCTTTTCTACCAATGATGATTAGAAAAGCTATCTTGTCTGCATCCCGTGTGTTGAATAACTACTAGGAGGACAACAATAAGTATTGCATCCATTATTGGAAATGTATTACTAACGTGTTTTGAAACTGTTGCACTGTTATTTTTTCTTAAAAATAATACAAAAAGAGGTAAAAAAAAAAAAAATAAAGAACAAGTAAAAAGAAGAAGGAAGTGTTTAGGGAAATGGAGCCACATGGTCTACAAACTCCCTCCCCAAATCTTCATTTTTATGTCTAATGACAATTGACTTACAATTTCACTTGAATTAGCTGCACTTTAAAATTTTACTTTTTCCGGGCGTGGTGGCGCACGCCTGTAATCCCAGCACTCGGGAGGCTGAGGCAGGAGGATCGGTGCGAGTTCGAGACCAGCCTGGGCTACCAAAGTGAGCTCAAGGCCAGCCTGAACTGCATAACGAGACCCTGTCTCAAAAAGACAAAAAATAAATAAATAAATAAATAAATAAAAATAAAAATAAAAATAAAAATTTTACTTTTTATTGAACGATTAGTCCATTTCTGGTCGGAAATGGTTATTCCTAGAGAAGGAACTTTTATTTTGAAGATCACATGATTTCCTTTGTTCTACTATATCAGAGAAGCTACATCATAGCTATTTTGCTAACTGTAGTCACCTGCTAACTGGTCGTGGTGCTTCTAACCTTCCTCCCCAGAATTTATATAAATGAGATCAGGCAAACTCTGTTTAGAGTGCTGAGGTTATAAGGTCAAGGACCAAGCACAGATACTCTCTGAGCTTTGCTAAACTGCCAAAAAGAAATGAATTGTCTGAATTATCATAGGGAGGGACAAAACTATTCCTAGTGCTGATAGTTAGAAAAACTATGGGAAAGCCTTCAGGAAGCAGACTCGCTGCCCTGGAAATCAAAGGTGGAGATGCTGACCTGTAAAGCCCTCCCTAAGATGATGCCATAGGTTAGCAGTCTAAAACCTGGCCTTGTGTGGTTCTAAAAATCAAGGCAGCATTCTCACCCACGTGCCCATTTGTACACAACTTCTGACCCCCTCTTTTGTCTTGGAAAACAGACCACATCCACATGACATATTATAACCCAAACTAGAATGAACAGAAATATTTTCATATTTTATCAGATCAGGATTAAAACCCCCATCGTGTACTTCTAGACATACAGCGAAAGGACAACTTTAACTATTGGAAGGCCTGTCTAGATCCAAGGATTCACCTTGAGGCCTAACTCTTTAAATGAAATAAATCAAACGCACGTGTATAAATCGTGCATTGGTTCTTTGGGGCGACAAAGCAAAAGGGAAAATAAAGACCAAAATGTAAAATAGCTATTGTGAAATAGGAAGAACATATTCAAATGGAGAGGTGAAGAAGGAAGTAAGGAGGAGGAAAGGAAAGAATAGAAAAGGAAGAATAGGACAACAGCAGGAAAAGACTATTGTAAATAAGAACAAGAAGAGGAATTGAAGGGAAAAAGAAGAACCAAGGTGTATCACGTACAGGAAGGAGTTCCGTATGATTAATGTTATCATTGTGTCTACCTAAAATGCACTGACAGAATTAATCACAAAACAATTAGAGGATCTGATGCTGAAGTGAAGCATTTCTCTAAGAATCAAACTCCCATCAACCAAATAGGAAAAGACCTGGAAAATAACTATCTTTAAAAACTTCAAAATCTGTTCAAATTTCTCCAACTGTATATGCTCAACAAATTCATAATTTATTAATAGAGCTGGGCCAGTAAAATTCTATTTTCTCTACACCATAAAGTTTGTGTATGTATTTCTTGAGAGCCTATATATATGCATAATTAATAGATATTGACAAAAGTTGGAGAAAATTATTTAGAAAGCTTTGCAGTTATCAACTAAATCTAAGTTGTGGATCAAATATGCACAGAAACACAATGACTCAAGACACAAGTTTTCCTTATTAGTTTATGTTCTGGGTTAATTCCTACAAGAACTCTATGAAGTGGAATGCCCTATGACCAAGTTTTGCCCACAAGAGTCTGAGATTCAAAAGACCTGAGGCTGCCCCAACTCACACAGCAGTTTTACTTAGATTCATGCTTTTCTCAAATTTATAGGGAAACCAATTAGACTTCAAATCTCGAATTCACTTTACGTCATTAAGCTATCTCTAACAGGTGCTAATAAATCACATTCTGGAACTTTCCAAGCACCTACTCTTTCCTTGCCTGAAGAATTCCAAGAAAAGCACCTGGTTCTCAACAACTAGCTTCTGTATTTTGGCACTGGGAAAGGGAAAGTGTTTTCAGTTTTGTTTTCTCTACTCCCCTAAAAGAAATAAAAGCAGTTTCTGCGAAGCATAATCCCAATTCCATTCAAAGGAAATTGGGTTTTGTTTGTTTCTTATTGACAGAGCCCTAGTGCCTTCTCAAATCAAATTGACTCCAAACCAAATGAGAGTAGATTTTGTTTACAGCTGTGAATGTTGTGGAAAGAAAGAGAGTTTGTGTTGGTCCTGCGTTAGATCAAGCAATTAGACTAGGAACAGTTATCACTTAGTCACCAGCTACGAATGTAGAAGTATTGTTTTTTTTCCTTGTCATTATGATTGTTTATTTGTTAGTTCTGATTTGAAACAAATACTGATTAACATAGAAAAATCGGTTCATCAAATGAAGGCCACCATTTCAGCAACAGTGATGGAAATGCAATTAAAACTTAATGTTGGGAGGTTTCGGTACCCTACAGGAGAACATCTGCCCAGGAACCAGGTGGGCATGAATGGATGGCACAAGGGAAAGACTGCCTGCTGACCTGATCTCAGTGACTGAAATCTATGCTGCATGAAGAGAATATGGGAGGCTTGCTTTCAAGAGAGTAAGAAAAGGAGAGACAGACAGACAGACAGACAGACAGACAGACAAAGAGAGACAGAGATAGGGACTGGGACAGGGACAGGGACAGAGACAAAAACAGGGACAGAGATGGAAACAGACACACACATAGAAAAGACTGAGGTAAGGGCCAAATTGTATGGCTGTATTTTAATTTTGAGTCTATGAAAAGAATTAAAAGTCATCTCTGACTATAAAAAGGACATATTAACATAATTGATCAGTATCCAATTAGAGAGCATTTGTTTGGCATTTGTATTCGAATTCTTTTCATACCTCTGGCAAATCTTCACAATTTACAGGGAATATTCCCTCCCGACCTTTGACCCAAAGCTATGTTATTTTCCATTTCTTTAACTTCTGGGATTAATTATGCTATCTTATATTCTGTACCTTTACAAAATTTGTCACTGTTTTTAGAATCCACATAAAAATCATTCAATGAATCAATCATCTTTTTCTCTAAAAAATTTCAGATTTGTAGATCTGATTATCTGTCCCCCTTTTATTTCCCAAATCCCAGGTTCTTTTCTAGCTTTGTTTGGAAATAAATGACATGGCAACTAGAAAATCCTCAATTCATTTGCATGAAAGACTCACTTTATATGCCATTAATATGCCTCCCATATCTAAAAACAACAACAAACAATTCCCACAATTCATCTTGAGCCACAAGAGACCTAAAACAGTAAAAGTAACCCTGAGTAACACAGGAAAGGCAGGAGGTTTCGCAAACCCCTGACTTGAAATTATGCTACAAAGCTACTATAATAAAATTAGCATGGTGTTGATAAATAACCTGAACTGAGGATAATTGGAAAAGATTAGATGTAGACAGAACTACAGGCACACTCAGCCACCTTGCCTTTGACAAAGGAGCCAAACATGTTCTTAGGCAGAAAGATACCCTTTCAATAAGTGGTACTGCAAATACTGGCTTTCTACATTCCATGCACAAAACTACAGTCAAAATGGATCAAAGATTTAAATAGTAGTACTGAAACACTAAATCTTCTGGAAGAGAAAGTAAGTGGAACCCTTAAGGACATATGGGGTAGGTAAAGAGTTCATGAACAAAAATCAAACTGCATGGGAAATACTTCAATTGGGATCTCATCTTTTTGAAAAGTTTTGGCAAGTCTAAAGAAATCACCAACATCGCAAAAAAGAAGACACAGTCTACTTAGAATCTGTCCCATGTTTCGACACTTGGGGACAGACCCTTTCTCTTACCCATCTCGCAGCACAACCTCTGGCTTAATATAAATTGAAAGAAATTTTCTAATTGAATTGGAGCATTGCAGACAAATGGTCAAGAGGAAAATGCCTAGTGTGCCCATATGCTTAAAGAGCCTACCTATAGGACAAGTTCTGTGAAATAAGAAGTTTTAAGTTGATTTTCTGGGCCCCGTGAAAAGTCAGAATTAGTACAAAATCAGGCTAAAAAGAGATGCTAAACTGTTGCTGAATCACTGGTGTTTTTAATGAAACTCTGCATAGCAATACAGATTAAAAAGCACATCACCTCTGATTACCTGCAGGTGTGGTTCACTGATCTGGACCATAATCCTGGCTCCTTCACAGTCAATTAGTTAAATGAATGAGTTGGCTGACTCTTAACTTAAAATCAAGTTTTACCACTTTCTCATGCTACTTTGTGCAGGTCGTTGGAACCTCCTATGACACACCTTCTTCACCTAAGAATTGGAAGATAAATTTAATAACAACACTACTGACATGTGGTGAGATGACCCTATTAAGAGGCTCCCAAATAATATTATGTGAAATTAATACTAGCTGCTTCTCTCCTCAGTTAAGTCATTCACAATATCAAGTCATCGTGAATTTATCTGCTGATATATATCTACTACTTATATTCTCTGGAAGGGTTATTTCTCTACTGTAGCATCCTCAGATTCACAAAACAATCCATAATAACTCCATTTTCCATCCTCTGACTAGTACGCTGTTACTCCATATTGATAGTCCTATTACCCAGCATTCCTCTGTGTTAAACTCCTGGGCAGAGTATGCACTATTAAAAAGTCAAAGGGATAACTTCCATACTTTCTTGATTTCTATTAGCTCACTTCCATTTGGGTTCTGTCGCATCAGTCAGAAATGTCCATGTGTGTCAAGATCGCAACTTCATGTTCTCAGAGCCATTGTTCATTCAAACAGAATAGTGCTCCAAAGAGTGCACAGCTTTAATTTTATTTGTTCTCTTAGGAGCACTGGACACAGTTGCTTATCTCTCCCTTCTTAAAACATTCCATCACTGTGTCTGGGAAATTAGTTTCGTCTGGTGTTTATCCTTCTTCCTTAGCTGCTTCTCAGTGACACACCGTCTTCTTCCCCAAGTGTAAACCTTCTGCAGTCCCAATTCTTTTGCCTTCCTGTCTCTACAGATAATTCATTTCCTGAATGATGTCATCTCATGCTATAGTTTCAATTATCTTTTATAAGCTGATGGAATCACCTATTTCATTTCTACGGCTGTCCTCCTCCCATGAATATCGTGATAGTTAACTGTGTCGATGTGAGTGAGAAATGCCTAACTAAATTGGGTTAGCATAGTTCTGGGTGTGGCTGAGAGGATTTGCTGAAGATTTTCTAGGATTTCCTCGATGTGAGTGACAGCAGCCAAAAGACTTGCCACCAACGTGGTATAAAAAGGAAAGGAGAGAGGAAGCCTTGCTCTGTTGCTTTGGAGATCTTCCTCTTCCCTTTGGACACTGTCTCCTGGCTTCCAGTGCTGACTCTTCAGCCTCCAGAACAGTCTTTGGCCTTAAGACTCAAACCATTCATCCTTCTGCTATGGGCTCATATGGGACAACAGTGAGCTCCAGAGCTTCGACTGGATCTTTCCAATCTCGCTCACAGCACCAGAGAGGCTCTTTCCATTCCTTCACGCCTGACTGTGTGCAGCCACTAGAAGTCTTGTACATTCCTATATCCTGCATATCTTCTGTTAAATCTGTTGCTCTACTGAGCCCAGGATGATACAGTATCAATCAGTATGTTCAAGTAGCTCAGTTTCTCCACTCCGGTTTCCAGAGGGTATCGGAAACTTATCACGTCTTGATTTTACCCTGGAACTTCACCATATATTTTTACTTTTTAAGGAAGCATCTCTATTCACTTAAGAAAAAAAATACCTTCAGTTCTTTTCTAGTGTCCTTCCTTTTCCTTAGGCCTCGCCTTTTTCACCCAGCACTACCCACACTGGTCATCTGTGTCATCTATAACTACACAACCTACTTCATCCCAGTGCTTTATCTTCAGTAATCCTCTACCTGTGATGGTCCTTTTACCTCTCAGGAATGGCCTTTTCCTATACCATCACACATTTTGCTCAACCTAAATGTCACTTCCTCAAAAAAGCCTCCTTGAATGTCCTATTGCCTGGAGCTTTCTCTATCATTTTTGTCGCTTGACCATCTTACAATTTATGCACAGCTTCATTTTGGGATTTCTTGTAATTGTATGATTTATTTATTGACTTCGTTCACTGATGACTGACTGCCTCATGTAATCACTAAAATTTAAGCTCAATTACAGTAAGAGCTTTGTGTCTTTCTTGACTGCTTCCCCATTTTCCTAATTATAATCAGCTCTTCAAAGGTATTTGAGAAATGGCAAGAGGAGAGATGTGACTTGATTATAGATTTTACTTATACTCAAGCCTTTGATACTCAGCTATAGAAAAGTGTATATGATGAGGTTTACGAAAAAAAGAAAAAAAAAACTTTCCATTCTTATTTGTGCCACTAAAGTCCTTAAACACTGAAATGTATTTAAAAGTAGAGGCATAAAATGTAGTAGCTGTGACCCTGCCATGTACAGTCTGACTCCCCCAGGGAAAGTCTGTTGAGGTACAATTTTCTAACTTGTGAACTGAAGTCATCTGAACTCAGTTCTCTAACTTTCAAAGCGCTGATGATAAGTTCTGTCATCAATGAGAGAACTGTCAAAAAAAAAAAAGAAAAAAAGAGAGATCACCTATTGCAAGTGTACTACACGCTAACCATTGTATTCTTAGTCATGTCTCTCAAGCATATCTCTTCTAAATTATATATATTTTTTTACTTTTAAAGCACATGAAACGGTGATAATAAAAAACAAAACATTAGAATTGATACAAGATTTCACTAAACAAAACAATAAGAATTCAACCATGGCTGCTGTACTACGTGACGCTAACCTAAACAAAGTGTTCAGGCTACCAAATATAAATGGGTAAGATTCCTTTAAAGAAAAAAAATAAGAAAGAATTTATGAGAAATTCAAAAGGGGCAAGGAAATTACAATCAAAACAAAGATTTAAGCATTAGTACTCCTTTCAAAAGAATAGCAGAAATCAACAATACAATTATCCAAATCATTCTGCCTATCTACCTAAATATCTTCCTTCCTTTCTTTCATTTGTCTCCCAAATGTCATCCCACATTTTCCTTCCCACTGAACAATTTCTTTAACTTTCACAGTACCTATTATACCTTTTTGATTTTCAATATTCTTTCAGGTTATAACACTAGGGAGATAATACGGTGTTTGCACATGTAAATCTGATTTATTTCACCCACCAATATGGTCTCTAACTGCAACCATTTATCTGCAAAAGCCTCAAATTTATCTTTTCTTATAGCTGAATAATGTTCCATTGTACAAAAATACTTTATCTTTTTTATCCATTCCTTAGCTGATGGGCATTTGGGTTGCTTCCAAGCAGTGACAAATTGTGCTGCTCTAAACATGGGTGCACTTATAGGCTATAGTAGGATGAGTTCAATTCACTTGGAAAAACAGCTGGGAAGGAAATATCTAGCTTGAATGGGACCTCCAACACTAGATTTTTGAGGAGAGGCCATAATGATTGACATAATGGTTGTACCAGCCTGCACAACAGTGGAGGATTCTTTCTCTCCCACAGCCTCTCCAGAACTTGTTATTGGTTGAATTATTGATGATAACCATTCGTTCTGGTGTAAGATGGTATCTCAGTGTTATTTTAAATTGGACGACCAAAAATGGTGAGCATCTTTTTCATACAGTTATTTGCCATTTGTGTCTCATCTTTGAGATACAATTTGTGTATTGGTCTTTGAATTTCGGAGGTCTGATTTTTGTTCTTCAAAAATTCCAAGTAGGAATCCTTTGTCTGACCTACAGTCTGTTATAACTGTCTCCTACTTTGTGGGCTTTATTTTTGCTCTCCTGGTGATTTATTTTGACATGTATAAAATTTTCAAAAAGATGAGAACCCAGCTGTTGATTCTTTAAAATATTTCCCATGCAATTTGATTTTTCACAATAAACTCTTTCCACACCTCTATGTCCTTAAGCTTTCTACCTACTTTCTCTTCCAGAAGATTTAGTGTTTCAGTTTTAATATTTCAAGTGTAGATCTACTTTGACTGTAGTTTTGTGCATGGTGACAAGCATGGTTCGATTTTGCAGCACCAGTTATTAAAGAGGATATCTTTCTTAAAATTAAGACAGTTGGATGCTTTCTAATGATAAGGTGGATGAGTGTGCTTGTGGATGTGTCTGCATCTTCTAATCTGTTACATTGACCCTCAGGTCTATTCTTCTGCCAGTATTATGCTTATTTTATCACAGTAATTTTGTAGTACAATTTCGTGTCAGGATTGTAACACTTCCTGCCCTTCTTTTGTTGCCCAGGTTTGCTTTTTCTATTCTAGGTCTCTTCTGGCTCCAGATGAATTTAGGAATTTATTTTCTACCTCTATGAGGTATACTAATGGGATTTTAATTGGGATTGCATTGAATCTGTGTAACAACTTTAGGAGTATGGCCATTTACACAATGTTGGTTCTTCCTATACAAAAACAAGAAATATGTTTCCATTTTCTGAAATCCTCTTCTATCTCCTTTTCTTGAGTACCATAATTTTCACCGTATATGTCTTTTACTTTCTTTGTGAGATTGATTCCTAAGCATTTCATTTTGGGGGAGTGTTATGATTTATGTCTAATTGTCCCCCCAAAGCCTCATGTAGTCATTGGGCGGGGACTTTCAGAGTTTGAGACTTGATCCGTGATCCCTGGGATTATGGGTTTTAGTACTGATGGGATTATGGGTGGAAGTACTTCTGGGATTATGGGTGTAGCCTAGGGAGGGAACTAAGGCAGAGAGCCTGAATGTAATATAAACAAAGACAGAGAGACAGACTTGGGCTGTTGCTGTTGCTCTGCTGCCATGTTTGGTTGGCTACCTCTGTCGCCATTTTGTTGCTGTTCTGCCGCCATGAACTGGATGCTCTCTGCTGTGTTCCACTCAGCCTTGGGCCAGCCAAATATGGACTGAAATCTCCACAAACTGTGACCTAAATAAACCTTTCCTTCCTTTATTTTGAGTGTCGGGTATTTGTCCCAGCAACGAGTAAAAAGTAACTAAGACAGAATTTGGTACCAGGAGTGGGGTCATTGCTGTGATTAACTTGACCATGTGGATTATAAGCTTTTGGAAATGGCTTACGGGAAGAGATAGGAAAAGTTCAGAGATGTCGGCTAAAAACAAAGCAGTACAATGGCTTTGGCTGTTCAGCTTGGGCGATTCGGGTCAGAGCTTAGACCAGAAGACTGACAGAAGGCCTGCCTGTAAGGATAAGGCTGAGGAGGTTTCTGCTGGAAAAAAGAACAGCATTGGTCATTGGACTCCAGATGATTTGTGCTATGAATTAGCGGAAAGTCTTTCAGAATTTTGCTCGTGCCCAGAGACTTTGCCTAAGACTGAGATTAAGCATGGCAGACTGATTAATCTTTCAAGAGACATCTCAAAGCAGCAAACTATTGGGGTGGTGGCGTGGTTGTTATTGGTTGCTTTTAGCCAGATTTATGTTGAAAATCAAGAGAAAAGGGCCAAGCAGGATGATTTAAAATGTGAGTTTGGCCAGAAAGGAAACACCAGGAGAACTGTGGATGGCAAAGATGGAGCTGAGAGGATCTCCATTGCTGGGAAGGAACCAGCGAATGGAAAAGATGGCCTGAGGGCATCACAAGAGGTGGCAGCTCTCTGTGCTTTGCAGCCCCAGAATGGCAAAGGAGAGAGGCTTTGCCTTGAGAAGAAGGTCACAGAGACCCAAGTACCAGAATGGCGGCAGCGGCCAAACCAGGTTCCAAAATGGCGCTGGCATGGAGAATTTGTTCCTAGGAATCAAGGTCAGAGTGTTCATCAATACAGGCACTCCACCCCTACAAGCAAGAGAGAAGGTAGCCTGGCTACTGCTCCAGCTGGCAGCAGACCCTGGCATCATCCACGTGGCATTGGTTTTAGGTGCATTCAGAATACAAGAGCTGTTAGTTTAAGAAGGCTTCCACCTCGATTTCA
>PVJA010008771.1:0-29893 GCA_004027025.1 Myocastor coypus
AAATTGCTGAAATAATAGCATTTGAAATAAAGAAACAACTGTAAAAAGATATAGAGGAAGTCAGATCAGAAATAATTTCTGAAGTAAAAAAAGACAATACCTATAATAAAAGAGGTACTAAGTGCTTCTAAAGAAGACACTGGTAAAAAGATAGAGGAGAATAGAAAAATGATAGAATCCTTGAATGAGAAATATGGGAAAGTAATAGAATGTATAAAGCAGATTCAAAGTGATGGAGGAACTTGAAACTTGAATCACAAGCTGGCAAAACTGTTTGAATGAAAGTGAACATAGACTTTCAGACTTTAAAGACACCATTGCAGCTAGTGAAGAGGTAAGAAAAATATCTCCTAAAAGCAGCTAACATGCAAGAAAAAATAATTCAACATCTGCAAGATGATGAAAAGATGAACAATGTAAGACTAATAGGCATCAATGAGAAAGAAGGAGTCTATACAAATGATATAAAAAGAATATGGGAAGAAGTAATGGCAGGAAGCTTCCCAAATATGGGGAAAAATTTGACATTCTGGTAACCAAAGCATATAGAACTCCAAATAGTATCAACCCAATTAAAACCACACTCAGGGCCAGTGAGATGGCTCAGCAGTCTAAAGTGCCTGCTGAGGCAAACATAGGCAGCCACAGAAAACATGGATTGATTCCCAGCACCACATGCTATGTCAGCCCCAACCCCAGGGCAGGCTGAATAGACCATAATAAAAAATAAAAGTTAAAAACAAAACACACACAGACGTATAATAATCAAGATCCCAGAAATTCAGCACAGGAACAGTATATTTAAAGCTAGAAGAGAAAAGAAACAGATCACATTTAAAGGAAAACCCATCAGAATAACAAGTTTCTCTTTACAAACTGTCAAGTCAAGAAGAACATGGGGCAAAGTACTTCAAGTCTTGCAAGAAAACAAATTCCAGCACAGACTGATATACCATGTAAAACTCTTTTTCAAGTTCAATGGAGAAGAGAAATACTTCCCTGACAAAGAACAACTAAAGAATGTCATGATGACAAAGTAAACCCTGCACAGTTTATTAAAGATATTTTAGAGAGGGATCAAAATAACCACAACACCATGAAGGACAATGGAAAGAACCTACCAAATAGGGCAAAAAATTAAACACAGGAATAAAAAAAAAATGTACAAAAGCAGTCTTTCAACCATTCTTTTGTGTATAGCAGCAAAATATGACCATCAGGACATTCTACAAATGGACTTCTACTGCATGCTATAGTTCATGATTCTGTCTGGGTCTATAGGGTGGATATCAAGTAAATAGCAGCACCTATGTCCCACAAGTGACACCTGGCCACCAGTAAGTGTTATGGACACTTTCCACATACATGGCATAATAGAACTTTGTGTGATATCCTATTACCAACTGTTAGAGGTTCTGGTCATATATTTGCCATTGCAGGATTTATTTTATGTTTTATTCTTAGTAATTCTTTAGTACTATGGAAACTTTTTCTTAGTTAATATCTTTGTATATATTAAACTTTTCAAATGTTATGAGAGTACTCTGAATTGAAGAGTCATACATATGATACACAACATTGAGGCCTCTAAGTTGGACTCATGATTTGATCTGAATTTTGGAATATTGTTTTAAAATATTTAACTTAATTTTAATTAATATTTAATTAATTTTCTGAATGTTGTTTAATTATACTTTTTGCTTTATGATTCATAGTGTAAAATTTCATTAAAAACAATAATAGAAATAGATATCACCAGATTGAGCAAAATAAACATTTATGAGTCCATAGTGAAAAAAAGACAAATAAATAAAATAAGTAAATATATATAAAAGAAATTCAATAATATTCTCCCTGTATATTATAAGACAATAAATGGTTACACATATGAAAATACTTGATTAAATGGAGGACAAATTTCTGTGTGGAAACTAAGGGAAATTTTAACCAATTAGAATATACATTTAAAAATTAAAAATTTTAACATAGAAGGCAGGAAAGATGCTTACAGTAAATGTATATAATATACAAATATTACAGTAAAATGCGTGCTACCATTAATTCTCCTCAAAATATGTTTCCTCACTGCAAATATACTATTCTCTTTTTATTTCCACTTTTGGAAACAGTTCCAGAACTGTCTTTCTTGACTGTCATTCATGCGTCTTGGATAGGTATGTTCTGAACTCTTTCAAAATTTATCATCTCGGTCATTTTGATTTTGAGGAAGAGCCACAGCTTGTGCAGTACCAGCTTTGATGACTAATGTGACTCAGCACTCACTCATTTTTTATGAGTCTGCCTCTCCGTTAGATGGCCTTCACCAGCAATATCCACCATATTTTTGACTTTATAAGTACACTCACAAAATAAAATTGCTATACTTGAAAAACAATTCCGTATTAGATGATAAAATAAATTCAGAATACCTGGTGGACTAGGAGCAAAACATATTAAAGCATTAGAAAAAACAGAAACCAATTAAATATTAGAAATAAGAACATGTAGTTATATAAATGGAAACAATGAAAATCAATGTTAAAAATAAAAGTTATGCTACTATATAATGTGATAGGCATTTTTGTATCAACTTTAAATATATTAACACTTTTTTTATATTTTAGGGAAGGGTCTACAGGGTGTTAAGGGTCTCACTACTAGATCAGATTGGTAGTGATTGGCTTGTTTACAGCCTCCCAAAGATCTAGGCTAACAGGCAAGGCCCACCACCTCCAGTCTTAATTGCCCTCTCAGCAAGCCCCTGCCACCTGGGCTCCAACCTCTGGCTCCTGCACCTGCTAATAGACACTTTCATCCGCTGAGGTATTCGGCCAACCCTGAATATTTAGCTCATTCAACCCTAAAAACTACTTGAGGGAACAACTACTGCTTTTCTGCTTTACAGATAACAAACTAACATACAAGAAAAGTGCAGTAATTTATGATAGAAGAAAATTACTATGTCTAGATGGTGTTAGTATCTGTCCACTGTGTATATTACTTCCTTATTTGTGAACCACCATAGATCATAATTAAAAAGAACAGAACTAGAAAACAAGCCCAAATGAAGAAGTGCAACAATGTGTGGATGATGCAAGTCCCAAAGCATCATATTATCAGGACGCATATATCTGTGTAATAACTTGTAGATTACATAGAAGATATAGAAAGACTTGAAAAAGAGTGGAGTGGAGATATGTATGGATAAGCTACACAAAGACACAATCATGACTGTTACCTATTGCATAATAAGTAAAATGAGCATGTAGAAGAGGAAGTTGTAATAAAATAATAATTAAGAGGTTAAAAAACTGAAACTTATGCAAAATCTCTCAAATACTAGATAGACTTAAACTTTGCTGTGTTATAAATAAAAAAAGATAAATGAAAACAAAGATGTAAATTTTTTCTGAATTAAAGGTTTACTTTTTGTAAATAAAATTAGTTGGAATTTTAAACAATAATGGTAAAGGTTTAACATAATTTTCATAATTTAGAGTGACAAATGACTGTAATCCAAAATTTTTTTAGCAGTCACCACCTAGATTTTATTTTTGATGAAAAAAATCTCCAAAGACATTTATGCTGTGATTATTCAGTCACAAATAAAAAAAGGAAAGAAACGAAAATGAAAAATTGAAAACAAAAGCAAAACCTCAATAAGAAAGGCATAAAAGCCGGGCGTGGTGGCTCACGCCTGTAATCCCAGCACTCTGGGAGGCTGAGGCAGGAGGACTGGTGCGAGTTCGAGACCAGCCTGGGCTACAAAAGTGAGCTCAAGGCCAGCCTCAACTGCATAGCGAGACCCTGTCTCAAAAAGACAAAAAAAAAAAAAAAAAGGGCATAAAAAACAATAAAAATGATGTTATATATTGAAATTATTAAAAAATCATCTACTTGGTTAATACTACTAAATTTAATCATATGTATAATTTTACTGGGTGCTAATAAGCAAATATAATAACAATAGCCTAGTAAAATATTTAATAGGAACAAACAAAAATTAATTATTTTAAACAGAGGAAAGATAATTTGAATTCCTAGCTTGTTACTACCATCCAAAACTCTGATATGGCTGGCAGGATGGCTCAGTGGTCTAAAACGCCTGCTTAGGAAAGCTTTGGCAGCCGCAGAAACTGCAATTCGATCCTGGGCACCACATACTACACCAGTCCAGCCCTCAGGGCAAGCTGAACCGACCATAAAAAAGCAAAAAACAAACAATGAAAAACCTCTGATAATAATTACTTAATACTTTTGAAATGTATGTTAAAATTATTTTGATTACCATCATTTTACAGTAATACATTTTACCATGTCAGTTGTCAAAATTAGATTTCTTTCTGTACACATATATGTATACTTTGGTACATTTAATAAGTTACTATGGCCATGTAGCTGGACAATAGTAATTATTTTATCTTAGAGGAAATCTGGAGCTAGTGATTACAGATTAATATAAACAGCTTACTATCAGAATAGAGAATGAATCACATAGTCTTAAATGACACAGATTTTCTTTATGAGGACTGGCCCTGCTGCCTTTAGATGTGTCACTTAAGACAGATTATGCAACCATTCTAGATTTCAGTTCTTCTTATGTAACTAGTATAATAATAATAATAATAATAATAATAATAATAATAATATTTTAAAGTTTTATATTTAATTTTAAAATGCCAAGTTTATAAAAATGTAGGAAGAAATGAGAACATTATTTTTATTGATATTATTGGTGTTTTTTTGAAAAAGATTTTATTTTTTTCATTTATTTATTTATTTTATTTTTTTATTTTTATTTTATTTATTATTTTTTTTCTTGTTTCAGAACCTTTGTTTATTCACTCATCTTTTTTTATGGCTGGCTCAGCCCGTCCCGAGGGCAGGGCTGGCACAGCATGTGGTGCCGGGGATCGAACCGTGGTCCCTGAAGCTGCCCAAGCTTCCCCAAGCAGGCGCTTTTAGACCATTGAGCCATCCCGCCGGGCCCCTCATTTTTTTTATTTCAAAGACTCAAAATAGAAATAAAGATAGAAAAACAGTAACAAGTAAGAGTATGTACAGTAAAGAATTTCAACACCAGAAAAATTTAACAATGGGTATATCAGATATTTTCATCATCAGGTCAGTTTAGATTAATAGGTATAGGTATATAAGATTGATCAAACAATTAAACATTAACACTTTCATTAATTTTTTTTAACAATTGACACACCTTCCAACTGATGTTGATAAGGAAAGAAAAAAATTCTTCTCTTTGAACTAAGAGGAAGCAGATGCATACACAGTCTAATGTTCTACAACTGCAGTGGGCCACCTATGAAACTGGCGACATTGGACGCTATTGATCCAAGCCTCCTACAGCTCATCACACCAATCTAGCTCTGCGTTTCATGCCTCGTAATTAAGCTTTTCCACTAGGTGATCAAGAGCAAGTCAAAACAAGACCTGTATGACAAAACATTCATCTTCTGTATTTTCCAAGATCAAATCCCCTCAGGATTAACTTTGAAACCATGTACAGTGCTTTGTAGAACTGTTGTCAGTGTCAGCCTTCGGGTGATATTATTGTTAACTGGCTGGCTTAGTCTATTTTTGAAATACTTTAATAGTATAGAGTAAGATCAGATGATTCACAAAGAAAATTTACCTGGCTCACAGTTGTGAAGTTTATGAAAAGACTTTTGCTGAATGAGATGAGAAACTTTCATGCCAAGGCAAAAGGACAGGAGAGAAAGCACAAGGTGCAGGTTGCCTTCTGTCACAACCTGCTCTGGAGGTAACCAGCCCATTTCCAAGAGAACTACATTAAATCCATTTCTGGATGTTAAACCTCTGTGACATGACTCACCTTTTATCAAGCCCCACCTCCCAATGGAATGGAATGCTCATCGAAGTTGGAGTGCTAGATGATTATTCACTTGGCTAAAGACAGCTAACTAATTATTGGTGTAATAAGGATCAAACAAGGAAATCAATTTATGTCATTAAATGAAATTCCATACCTATCAAAAATTATAGCTTAATTTCAAATATCTAATATTTTAAATAAACTGACTTGCTTTGGTATGGAAAAAGTTAAGATCAAAGTGAACTTTGTTATATATTTCTGTCATTAAATTACAAGTGGAGGGAAAAACTTTTTTATTAATTATCAAATAGCACTAATTAAGTGAAAGCTAATGAAGTTTTCCTGTCAATTTCATTAAAGAAGTCTAAACAGGAGAATAATGACTCAGCAATGCAGAGAAATATGGAACCTGACTGAGCTGGCTAGAATGCTAGCATTGAAGCAACTGTCCCTCAAAGTGCTTGATGGAAGCTTCTCATGTGATTATTTCAACTCCTTCAGTAACTAGATTCAAGTAAATAACAATTGGTTCCCCTGGGCAGAAACTTCTTCTTGCTTTTGTAATGTCTATTCTTTGCAAAGTAAAACCATCCCAATGTTATTGCAAAGAGCCATGTGCTTAGCTAAATGATAATTTTCCAGGTTAATAGTAAAATAGAAGTTGAATTATTGGGTGGGGATTCAAGGAAGGATGCTGTAAAACTAGCATATGCACTATTTTTACACTCTCCTTTAACATTCCTGCCCAAAATTCAAACAGGATCTCTGGATCAGAAGATATTGAAGACACTACCATTACATTGAAAACAAACTTCGGGAGCATAGAATGCAGAAAGTGGGCGGGAGGCTGTATTTCTGGTATGCCATATGGCCATTGTGCAACCCAGAATAGCCTACTTCTGGTTTTAGAGCAAAGAATTAAACATTCTTCTTGCTCAAGTTTTGCTACTTTGGAGTCACAGCCCTGGAATTATTTCACATGCTTCAAAGATCTAAGGCGTAGATTTGAAAGATGGTCTTTTAAAAAGTACCATGTCTTTACTGCAATAACATTTAAGAACATCATCACTTTTTTCCTTCTCTTAAGTGCAAATTCTTCTATTCAAATATATGAATTCTGATTAGTCCATCTGTATAGTTAGAATATACCACCCACAGAACTGTGAAAATGAAATAACGATATGATTACACGTGGAGCTACTTGTAAAAAATAAAGTTCATGTGAAATTATGTCACTAAATAATTGGTGGTGGTTATGACCAGAATAAATGTAAGAAACATAAAATCATACTACTTAATAATTTTGTTTTATTCTTCCTTCACACTAAAATAATGTATATCAGAGTGTAGAATCTAACACATTATGCTTAATTAAAATTTGATTTACAAGGGCTAGCTAAATAGCTCAGCAGATTGAAGTACCTGCAAGCAGGAGCCAGGACCGGGATTTCGATTCCTGAACCTGCCATGCTGGCCCTGCCTCCAGTGCTTCCTGAGAGGGTAGTTAGCTGTGACTGGGCATGGTGTCACACACCTGTAATCTCAGCTCTTGGGAGGCTGTAAACAGGCAGATCACTGCGTCTGATCTAGTAGTGAGACCCTGAACACCTTGTAGACACTTCTATAAATAAATTAAATTAAATAAATAAATAAATAAATAAATAAATAAATAAATTTAAGGGGCTGGGGAGATAGCTCCATGGCACAAATGCCTGCCTGGCAAATGCAAGATCGTGAGTTTGAACCCTGGTCCCACAAAAAAAAAAAAGATATATATATATATATATATATATATAGATAGATAGATAGATAGATAGATAGATAGATATAGATATAGATATAGATATATATCATTTGCGATGTTTTGAGAACATAGAGATGAAGAGGGAAGATTTCTTTCTTTCTTTCTTTCTTTTTTTTTTTTTTTGTACAAGGTGTACATGCTCTACAGGGTTTTGCTACATAGATCAGACTTCTAGTGATTCTCCTGTTTCCAGCCTCCCAAACGCTGAGGTTAAAGGTGTGTGCTACCATGCCCAGTCTCAATTACAGTCTCAGCGTGCACTTTGGGGCATGACCATCATGACATACCTGGGATTAAATCCCAGCCACTGTGCTCTTCCCAAGCAGGTTCTTTAGTCCTTTGAGCTACTTGGCTGGCCCTAGAGGTGAAGAAGTAAAGAGAAAAAATGCATTTAAATGTTTTCTACAGGACACTGTGTTAGTTACTATTTTGCAACCATAACAAATATCTGAGATAATCAAATCTATAAAGAGAAAAGATGTATTTTGGTTCACATTTTTGGAGAATCCAGTTTGATGGTCTGTCATACAATTTATTAACTCAATTTTCGTAATCCTAAGAAATATCCATTGTAATTCTAGAGATGAGATGATCAGAATCAGATAACTGAACAACTTTTGAAGACCAGTTATGTAAGTAACAGACATATGCCTTTAGTTTAATTCTTTTGATCAGAGTGGACAGAATGATTTGTTTATGATAAGTTATAAATGTTAATTATTGGGTATACAACAAATGTAGAATTGTTTTCAATTTTTTCACCTTTTACTAATTGACTCACCACTTATACAATGTGTCCACAGTTGCCTGGAATGATTTTTTTTCTATTTCCAATTACTATAGCAAAATTAAATGGTAGTTTAGACAGTTAAACCACAATAAGTTTAGGGAGATAAATCTACCAGATTGCTGAAAATTTTCACATTGGGAAGTTCTAACTGCCTGCCTGGCCTCTTCATATCCATATCTTAAGCTTCTATAAACAAGAAATGGAAGTTGAGTAAGTTAAAAGAGTAAATATTTATTGTGTTGTCTCACAATTCTGCATGCAAAAAGTCCAAAATTCATACTTGACAGGCTATATTTATGTCCAGTCTTCAGGCGAACCCTTCCTTAGTTTTGTAACGTATAATTGCTTCCAAAAAACCTTCATTGCTCTTTGGCAAACAGATACATCACTTGAAATTCTTTTTTTTTTTTTTGTCTTTTTGAGACAGGGTTTCACTATGCAGTTCAGGCTGGCCTTGAGCTCACTTTTGTAGCCCGGGCTGGTCTCAAACTCACACTGATCCTTCTGCCTCAGCCTCCCGAGTGCTGCATCACTTGAAATTCTGCTTTGTCATCTTGTGAAGTTTTCCTGTGTATCTATCCACTTGGCTGTCTCTAAGATCACTAGCTATACTTAAATAAGAGCCCAATTTATTGCAGTATGAGTTTATTTAATCACAACTAGAACTAATCTACTTAAAAGTAACATCTCGGGCTGGTGAGATGGCTCAGAGATTTAAAACACCTGCTTAGGCAACTGCAGTGACTGTGGTTTGATCACTGGCACTACATGCTGCGCCAGCCCCACCCGCAGAGCAGGCAGAGCCAGCCACAACATATATTAGGAAAAAAAGGTAACATCTCATTTTGAAGCTTTACAGGTAAGGATTTTTCCTATGTCATTTTTCTTATGTATGTATTCATATATGTATCTGTATTTTGTAGAAAAAAGGCATACTCTGATTAATAACCGCAAAAAAACTTTTCTGAAACTGTGAATATTCAAGTTTATAAATAAATAAATGGTGTTGAACTTTTTCTTGCACGTCATATAAAATGAACTAGTATATCTGGTGTTTTGTTTTATATGGAAATCAACACATTGAGATAACAAAGTATAATTCTTTGTTTTAAAATGTAATTTGTACTGGGTCTCAAGGATCACTCAAAGTGATCCTCCTGTTTTCAGCCTCCCCAGTGCAAGTATTACAGGCATGTGGCACCATTCCTGGCTAAGTGTTTTGAGGGGTGGGGCTGTCACTGTGTTACTGGGATGGAACCCCTGTCCCTATGCTTACCTAAACAGGTGCTTAGTTTGCTGAGTTATCTCACATGCCCTATAAAGGATGATTCTATGTTGCTTTAATTAATATATTTAATTACCCGTGATAGTTTTAGACCAAAAACAAGTTAGAACAGAAATCAGAGTTCTGACATGCCCCAATTGCACCTGAGTAATACATACATTACAATCAGGGAACCTGCACTGATCCATCATTACCAACCAAAGCCCAAAGCCTACAGTAGAATTCCCTGTTTGTGTTGTACGTTGTGTGGGTTTTGAAAGTAATATAATCACGTGCATTTCCTCATTATGACATGATACAGAACTGTTCCCATACCACCCACCAGTTTTTGTGTGTTTGTCGTTTTCTTCCCTCTAACCTCCGGCAACAACTGATCTCTACTTTTCATCTTCATAGTACTACTTTTATCAGATGTAAAATAGTTCAAATTATAAAGTCTGTAGAATTTTTACATTCGTTCCTCTTCCTTAGAAAGCAGGCTTGTTGCAGTGTTTTTTTTTTTTTTTCTTAAACAGGAGGTTTATTAGTTTTATTGCAGTATTGAATAATATGTCATTAGGTCATTTATCACATTCTGTCCTTCACCTACTAGAAGACATCATGGGTGATTTCAACTTTGGCATAACTAAAGCTTCCATGAACAATCACAGAAAGATTTTTGCATCAGTATAAGCTTTCACTTCCTTTAACTTCCTTTGTTTAAACTGAAAAGTGGGAGTACTTGATCAATTACTAAAAGTCGTTTTCATACATTAGAAACATCTATGTTGTCCTCCAAAGTGGTTCTACCATTTCGTATTCTCACTAGTCATGAATGCAAGTTCCTACTGCTCTACATCTTTTCTAGAATTTGGATGTGTCAGTAGTTTAAATTTTTGACATTCTACTATGTATGCAGTTGTATCACATTGTTTCCATTCATGATTTTCTAATGAAATATGACTATGGAAAACTTATATGTTTATTTGTCATATGTATATGTTTTTGGTGAGGTAACTCTTTAAGTATTGTGTTTATTTTTAAATTGGTTTGTATGTGGTCTTACTTTGAACTTTCAGTTTTTTATATATTGAATAATAGTCATTTAAAATAGGGGTGCATTTTGTAAATATTTTACTCTACAATAATGTTTGTTCCTTAATTTGTAGATATGTATTTTTTTCAGTATTGGATGTTGAACTCTGGACCTTGTGCTTGTGAAGCAGACAATTAGTCTGTTGAGCTATCTCCCTAGCCTGTACTGTGTTTTTATTTTATTTTATTGTTTTTGTAGTATTGTTTTAAAAATCATATTGTAATTCTTTATTTAAATCATGCAAATATATTTTTATTTACTGATAATAAGTCACATAGTCTATACAGTGGTCTGAAAATTTCATTTTATCTGTTGTTGTTTTATATATATAAGTATCAGTTTAAAAAAAGTACAATTTGGAGGTTTTTAAAGTTCAGTGTTTTCTCTCAGGTACTGCAAAAAAAAAAAAATCCATGTTCTCTTTAACTTGTATTAATAGTTTAGAACTTGTGAAATTAGGCCTATAAGAATTCAAATAACAGTTGATAGTAAAATAATAGAAATGAAATAATATTCAAATTTAATATACATTAAATATTTTATAATGATAAACACAAAGTATCAATGAAAATGAAAGATAAGTGTTTTTGTAATCAAAAGATGTAGATTTGATAACCTTCAACTGTCCTTACCCACAGTTACTATGTTCACCCAAACATTCTCACTGTTTTCAGTGAATTACATTCAATAAGCACCATTTCAATCCTTCTCTTGCTCCTGTTCAGAAGGCACCAAGAGATAACAAAAAGAAGGTACATAAGTGGGAGAACTTAAGTTAGATCATCACAGCTCATGGAAGGTTGATGATACAGGCAAAATTCTAGAATAGCGCATTAAACCAATTTGATATTTAAAAGAATATTATAAAATAAAAAAGAAATATTTGAATCAAATAGGATACTTGGAATGATAACTAAAAGCACTAAATAATCTTCATGCAAGCTCTAGAGCATTAACGTAATAGTTATTGCTATTAGTGTTGTTGAGAACTCATAAAAATATTTATCTTGTTATAACTTGAAAAAGGCAAAAATCTCTTGATAATACTTTAGCAGTGAATAAGTGTAGCCAGCCCTTATGGAATTAAAATACAACGAGAACGGTTGTAAAAGTGGATCTCTTGAGTATGAACTGTAGAAACTAAATTCAGTTACTGAGCTACAATCAGCTTAGTGGAATAAGCAAAGCAATCTGAAAAGCAGAATAAAAGAATGTACAGACATAAAAGTCAAGGTGACACAGAAATTCTTTGAAACAAATCTCCTACATATTTTGCCATTTTATTGGTACAAAGAACTCTATTTGAATAAATCTGCTCACTTGTTTGCATTGGAGGCCAAAGTCATTTTTCTAAGGAGAGACACAGCATCAATGCTAGGCAAGCCGTGAATCTGATCATTAAAAATAACTGCAGTGAGCTTGTGAAAATACACTGTCATGCACTCTGCAATTCTTCTTCTTAAATTGTTTTAAATAGATTTTGTAAAAAAATAGTAAAAAACATTGGCAACTATTCAGAATTTCACTAAAGGAGATAACAAGAATTCAACAATTTGCTGTCACATTGCACATTGTTGTCTTCAAATTAGTTGAATAGATTACCAGATATAAGAATACAAAGTTGGTCAATGAAGTATAAAAATTTATAATGGAAGGAAACAAACTGAAGTATTAACTGCTCCTTTTTTCAGAAGTTTGAGCTTTTTTATTGCTGAATAATATTTCATTATACAGAAGTACAGCATTTTCTACAATGATTAATACATTGCACATTGTTGTCTTTGTCATAGTCATCCAGAGCACAAAATGCAGACATGATTTGTCTAAATATCCTTAGTACAGATCTTTCTTTTCATTGCACAAACAGAAAGTAGCTGTATATGTAGTCCAATAGTCCACAGCAGTAGTAATTATCAGTTCATCTGGCATTATTGGGGCTGTTAACTTGAGCTTTTTACAACTTAGCATATTAATATGGCTTTCCTTTTTATATCTTGGGGAGACTCTTCTACTGGATGGTTAACACCAAGATAAAGAAAGACTTATATTAAAAATAATGTTACTTTTGTATCTGACAAGGTCAGCCAGGTCCTCTGAGAATTTACCCTGAAACTATGTATTGCAGTTTGCAGAACTTTTGTCAGCCATCTGGATAAATCACAGCCATTGTTTGGCCAATTTTCTCTCTGTGAAAGCCTGAGAGAAGATTTTCTCTTTTGGCGACTCTCCTTAGGCACATTGGACATCATCAATCATTTTCCTCTGTGGCCCCATAGTCTTCTTGAACAGGAAATTTGGGACTCCACTGAGTTATATGATGTTATAGTATAGGTTTGTTTAACCCCTGTGTCCTCACTGACCGTGAAGGGCTACAGTCAAAATATTGACCATTCTTGTATCCTTTCTTTTTCTCTAATTATTTGGTCTGCCAACCTAAGTTGTTAACACTCTAGAAGAGAAGCTTAATGCTCCTTTCAATAGACCACCCTAAATCAGGAGTATTGTTCAATCATCTGAACTATCCTGTGTATAACTATATTTCTTTTTGACTGCCCTTTTTCCTTCTTTTTTCTTCCTTCCTTCCTTTCTTCCTTCCTTCCTTCCTTCCTTCCTTCCTTTCTTCCTTGTCCTCATCCCAGTTTCTTCCTTTTGAGTAGTAGTTTATTACCCTTTAACAGTATTGGTAAATGAATGCAACTAGAGACCATACACACAAAGGGAATAAATAAGACCCTCATCTGTAAACTTTGTATTGTCTTTCTAATGTACGAACCTAAAAGAGTAAATAAAATCTGAAATAATATGCATTATACTAATACATATATCCTTATTGATATATATATATATATATATATATATATACATATATATATATATATATATATGCAGAATAACTTAACAATTAACAACTTGCTATTCCATTTTATTCATGAATCTAAGACGTGTAAAGACTGGGGAGTGATAGATTTCAGAACTGAGACTACAGAATCAAGTAACCAATGTATACAATGTGCGTTGAAGTTTTTGCCTAGTTGTCCCCTCATAGCTTCATGCAATCACTGGGGCAGCTTCTGGAGTTTGTGGTTAATTCATGATCCAAAACTAGTATTATGAGTGTGAGTGCTACCTATATCTGTGCTGGGCTGGGAAATCTGCATTACAATGTAAGGAGAGGAAAGAGCCAGCTACTGCCACTCCCTTTGGATTTTTGCTGTTTTTTTTTTTACAACTATGAACAGCTGCCCTCTGCCCTGTGCCACTCTGCTTAGAGTCAGCTGAGTACGGACTGAAACCTCCATTAACTGTCAGATAAATAAACCTTCACTTCTTAATTTTAGATGTTGGATATTTTGTCCCATCAATGAGAGAAAAGCAACTAACACAATATGGAACTCCTATAAAAATATTCAAATGGATTATTTTTTAGTTTCTTCTTTACCACGATGGGAAAAAAGAAATAAAGGTATTTGAAGGTGAGGAAATGAAAAATGATACATCATACAAAAAGGTTTACTTTAGTAAGTGACCCAACTATATTTTCAGTGGCAATCTTCTGAATTTGTCATACCTGCAATACTGAGAGAAATATTGTAATGAAATAACATCAACATAGGAACCCACACTGGAATCACTTTAGTTGTGGAGCATTATAGAAACACAAAGATTTTTCCTGAAGTCTATCCTAAAAAATATATATATTTTAAAAGCCAGAGTTTGCAAGTAAGCAATCAAAAGCACCTAAGATGGCACAGTTCATCTATTCTTTAAAAGATAAGAGAATATTGATGCCATACAAATGAAAGGTCAAATCAAATTTTCAATAAGAGCGTTTGCAATGTGATTTTGTACAGTTTCATTTTTCTCATATTGTTGAGATTTTTCTCATGTTGTTTATAGAATTAAAAAAAATACTAACCAGGTAGTTTTACTATGTAATCATTTTCGTTATTTTTCTTCCAAACTTACTGAATTTTCTACTTATAATGTTTCATAAACTCATGTGTTATTTCAGTGCACTAAATGCTTCAGTACAACATAATAAATAGAAAAGTATTGTAGTAATATCCTTGGAATTTAACAGGTAGGAAAAGGTTTTGTCAAGGCAACTATAATTTTTCATGAAAATTAGGATGATCTTCACAATATCTCCTGCCTCAAGTCTTTATAATATGATTCTTAAATCAACCACAATTACTAAATCGGTGTTGCTTTTCTGCAAGTTCCTACTACATTTCTAAACCATTGGTCTTAAGAAGTTTATGAACAGTTGTGCTGTAGAATATTTGGTTCAAGTCTTATGTTAAAAGTATCTGCTTGGTCCTCAGTCTCAATCCTCTATTTTGATTTCTAGGTGCTTCATTATTATGCTTATGTTTATTATTACTGAAAATCAATCTAATGTTCTAATAACTGAACACTGCTCTGGCCTCTTGCGGTTGTTTATGAGGGATGGGTCACATTCTCAAATCTTGGGCTAGTAGCCTGAATATTGTTTTTTACTAGGTCAGTATTTTATTTCTACATTAATTCACTTCAAAATTTCTAAGTGTGATTTTTCTTAAGATTTCTCTAACTTCATCTCAGAATCCCTACAAAATCTTTTCTGGGATCCTCTCATAAAATAACTAGTATGTTAGAACTTTCCTAGAATGATGTTGGTCAAATTACCATTAATTCTGACACATTTTGTTGCCTCAGAACTTGCCCCACCCACAAAGGCTAATGTCAGGTTTTAAAGAATCTGCTAAACTTTTCAGCTGTAAGTAGTAGAATTATGGTTTTATCTATACTGTGGCAACATCTTTCAATCAGAACAATAACTTGGATTTAAGTTAAAGTTATTAATTTAGCCATAGACAGATTTCTGTATAATTGCTGGGTCTTGCACTAAAAATTTAAAATTATGTAACAGATTCCTCAATATGAATTTTGAAGAAGCCAGCCATTTGTTAAGAAGCATTGTAAGTCAAGCTCCAAAACATATATCTCTGAAATAGGTGCCATCTTTGCCACAATTCTGCTTTTGTTTGGGTCAAAATTGAAACTCAGCTTTATTGCCCTCACCTTAACTTGGCAGATACCTTGAGATTTTATAATCAGCTCTAGGATTCTGCCTCTTCCACTTTGAAAAACAGATACTGATTAAGTTTTTCTGTTTGTATCCAAATCTCAAATGTCATTCCTTACATTATCTTGATGGCTAGACTTTAAAATGTCTTATAAAGTTTATTTCCTAAATCTAGAATTATCTGTCTATCAGTAGAACTGATGGACTCTTTCAAATTTCCTGTTGCATAGCTTTGAAGCTATTACTATACATAATTTACATTAAACTTAATTAGTTATACCCTGTGATTTTGCCGCAGGCTGTGGATATGTAAGGAGGAGGAAAGGAGTTTTTGTATATTCTACATTTTTCTCTTGATCATTTTTGAAATTTCTTTATTATGCATGTTTTTAATATTGTCACAATGTTATTACAATGGAGAGCCTAAAAAATCATTGTATCCTATGCTATAATAGTTGATTTTCTGTGATAGAGACTAGAAGTCAGTTTTATATGAAAAGCTTCATTCTAACTAAGAAGTACTGTATCATAATTACTGAAGGAATAAGGATATGACACCTACAAGCATTACAGGAAGTTGTTACATTATAAGTATGTACATATTCTTTTTAAATTTATATAACCTAAGCTTTTGCCAAATAGCCATAAGAAAGTAATTACTATAGTCTCATTTGGCCTCAAGCCTAAAATAAAATGTAGCATCAATATCATTGAGTATGACTAAGAATAAGATTTTACAGCATTATAAAACATTAAGACTTAGATGCTATCAACAAGATAGCTATCATCTATGTTCTCCCAAATCAATAACAGCTTAGTACCATTGATGAATATAGTGCAATTTTCAAAGCACTGAGATCCAACTAGGAGAATGCAAAATCCTGATGAAATCTGAGACTAAGAAGGGATATTTTGAGAAATATATTCCCTGTCTCTGTAAATGTGAACTGATAATGTCTTCCACTGAAATACATAAAGGAAGTAAAAAGAGTTAAAACAATCTCAAAGTAGCAGTAAACCAAAATTAGGAAAGAAAAATCTGACAAGAAATAAATGAAAGGAAAGACTAGAATAATAATAGAAATGCTAAACATAGTTAGCTCACTGAAAGTAAAAATGACAAATGTTAATCTAGATCAACTTATAAAAAAGAAAAATTTAAAAAACATACAAACAAAAATAAAAAAAAAAAACCCCAAAGAGACCTGAGGCAAGAAGTTTAGTGACTTAGAAAGACCCTGTCTCAAAGTTTTTAAAACAAGGAATGAAAAAAAAAAATGCTAGGACATAGCTTAATATTCAGACAAGGAGGAGAAGGAAGAAGAGATGGTTAGGGTACTAAAGGGGAGATATTACAACTGAGCAACAAAAAAGGGCTGAGGTGAAAAGCTAACTTTTAGGGACATCCATGGTATTAGTACAGCATCATAGAAAAGAGAGAAATCTACACAGACTTTGAAAGCATAGATGACTTGAATAAGTCATTAAAGATGTCTCTGATGTGACAGCCTCAGTGGTGCCTTAAACCAATAGCATTTCATCTCTAATCTTTCAACAACCTCTGTTGAAGAGAACGCTTTCAAACACATTTCTAAAAACAGCTTATGTCCAGGCAAACATCGACCCCACACAAAGCATCAAAGTCAAATGACAAAAAATAAGCATAGATGCAAAAATCCTCAATAAAATAATAGAAAACCAAATTCAGTATTACATCAAAAACATCGCAGCCTACAATGGGGAAGAATTTGTCTCTGGGATACCTATCTAGTTGAGTGAATGTCAATGATCACTTTAACTGAAGGAAGGATAAGATCATGTCACTATTTTGACTGATGCGGAAAAATATTTTGACAAGACTCAACATTCTTTAAAAAAATCAGTAGAGGCCTGTCATGCCAGCACTGCCCCTGGGGCAAGCTGAGACCGAAACTGAGACTGGGCACGGTGGCATGCACATGTGTTCCCAGGACTTGGGAGGCTGTAAACAGGTGGATCAGTACAAGTTGAATCTAGCAGTGAGACCCTGAGCACCCTGTAGACCCTTCCCTAAAATAAAATTAAAAAACCAACATCATTGTAGAGTTCAGTCTGTCTACAAATTAGATATGTGCCATAGGAGTCAACATTTCAGAGGCCAGTAAGGTAGTAAATGAATTTACTGAGAATCTTATGGACATGAAGACAGGTTATGCTGTTGTTTGCTTGCTGGATGTCTGTAGAATTCACTGTCATGAGATGCTGTAGGTAAGACAAAGGGGGCTTTACACACGAGAGTAAGGATGGAATGTTGTTAATTTTTACAAATGTGCCAAGTGTGGGATAGAAGCAAGAAATGGCGCATCCATAAGAAATGCTAGGGCAATAATACTGGTGCCTTGTTCCTAAGGACGTGGAAAAGAATACTGGGCGAGACAGAACTCTGTGCTCATTGGTTCCTTTTGAACCACAATTCATGCCATCCCTACAAAAAGATATGGGTCAGGGATGTGGGGCAATGCAATGTTCACATTCATTCCAGAAAGAAATGGTGATGGCTCTTTTGGTCTAAGTTCATGAATCAGCTCTTTGTGAATCAGTACTTTAAAACAGAGTACATGACTCTGCTATAGGCAGAGTACAGGAGCCAGGGTTGAATGCTTTGCACCACAGGCATGCTGGCCCCGGCCCCCGGGCCTACTTAAACAGCAGAGACTGAGTGTGGTGGCACAGTCCTGTAATCACAATGCTTTGGAGACTGAAAACAGGAAATATAAGGTCTCACCACATAGATCAGACTTAGAGTGACCCTCTTTTATCATAATTTAGATTTAAAATGTCTCTCAAAAGAAAAGTCTCACATTTAGAGGTGAGGCCTCCTTAGAATGGACAGGTCTCAGGTGGTGAATTCAAAGGCTATATTTTCATTCTTAACTCTTCCTTTCTCTATCAGGTTTTCGGCTGTTAGGCAGTGAGGACTATTCCCTTGCCAAAATATTGCTGCTTAGAGTCATGTAGTTGTGGGCTAGGCCACTGAAACATGAGCCATAGCAAACCTGTTCTGCTTTGAATAAAATTGGCAGCTATTGTGAATCCAGGAAGGGACAACGACTAGCACATAAGGTTGGTACGGAGCATCTCTCAAAACTCTCATATTCAGAAGCAGCGCCTGTCAGGTAGGGCTGGTCACAGGATGTGGGTGATTTGTCTGGGTCTACTCTTGTCCTCCCTTCTGCGCTTTGCTTTCTGATTCCTGTCCCTTAAATGATGAACAGATTTCCTCCACCATGGTATTTGACCATGCTGCATCTGTCTTAGAGCCAGTCAGCCATTGCCTAAATCCACCAAAACAATCATCAAAATAAGCCTCTCCTACTTTAACTTGCAGGTGTACAATAGTACGGTGTTCCCCAAAGTTAGAGGGTGGCTGATGCCAATTTTGATACAGACTGTATTGAAATATTTAAAACAATTTGAAAAGCATAGCTATTTTGAAAATATCACTCATAGAACCAAAGAAAGTACGTCTTTTTCAATTTTTCAACAATATCTCACATTTTGCTTGACATCTTTCACTTCCTTAAATTCATTTATCCTAAAGGATTTTAGGGGATTTTTTTTGTATTATTGCAACTAGAAATATAATTCTATTTTCTTGATAGGTTGTTGTTAGGGTGCAGAAACAAAACTGATTTTAATACGCTGATTGCATGTCTTTTAACATTACTGAAACATCTACTAGTTTAACCTTTGTTATTATCTTACTTTCTTCTCTTTTTCTTTTTTTTTTCTTAAGGTTTTCTTCTCTTTTTAAAGTTTATTCACTTTTCTAAATGGCTGGGGAGAACTCTAGACACAGAAAACTAATCCCAACCCCCAAAACCAGAGATCAAGTTCAGATAATCCATTGAATACTCCTTCATTGTTTTCTTTTCTCCCTCTTTCTCTAGTTCCCCAAACTTGCGTGACCATCCCTTGTCATCTAGCCTTATTTCTAATTTGTTTCTAGTTATGTTTCTCTTATACATCATCCTGCAAACATTTCTCTACAACAAGGCATAACCACTGTTCCAAAAGGAAATAACTTGCATACAAATTCCTAATTTATATAACTAGTGATGCTACTGCTGCAGTCCAAAATGCAAAATCAAAAGTTACTACAGGGCTGGTGAGATGGCTGAGTGGTCTAAGTGCCTGGTTAGGCAACTGCAAGGACCATGGTTCGATCTCTGGTATCACATGCTGCTCCAGCCCCAACCCCAAAGTCAGGCTAGGCTGGCTGTAATTAAAAAGTTACTACAGTTTGTTAGCTTCTAAATTGTGCTAAATGTTTTAGTCCTGTAAGTTGTTTCACTTTAGCTAGGATGTCATACTTGTAGCAATGATTCGTACTTCTGTAACAATACTGGAAAGTTGTAGGGTATAAGCTCAATAGAGCTTTACACTGAATACCTATCACCATGTATGAAACTGCAGTAAAATGGAGCAATATAAATATTGAAAAAAAGACAGTCAATGTACTGGAAAAGAATGTAGTTTGAAATCTTGAAGACATAGGGGTAGGTAGAGAGTTCATAAACATAAACGAAATTGCATTGAAATTACTTCAAAGAATCAACACCTGTAATCTTTCTTATTAAAAATTATTTGCACATTTGCACAAAGAAATCACCAACAGTAAAAACAGAACCCATGAATTAGGAGAAAATTAGTTAACTGTCCCTCAGATAAATGACTTCTATTTAGAATATGTTAAGAATTTAAAAAAAATCAGGCCCCCAAAATTCAAAGAGTCAATTCAAACTTGAGCATCCAAGTTGAACACACATTTTTTAGATGAAGAAAGAAAAAATGTAAAATAAAAATGTGACAAAATGTTTAACAATACTGGCCATTGAAAAATTTAAATTAAAGCAACATTGAGATTTTTTTTTATCTTACTCCAGAAAGAATGGCTACCATCAAGGAATTAACCAGTAACATACCCTCATGGAGATATGGAGAAAAAGGAATCCTTTCCACTGTTGGTGGGAGTGTAGACTGGTACAACCTCTTTGGAAATCAGTGCAGAGTTTTCTCAGAAGACTAGGACTGGAGCTCCCATTCAACACAGCTCTTATTGTTGTGGGTATTTTTCCAGAAGAACTGGAAACATCATACCAAAGTAATATATGTGTATACATGTTTATAGCAGCATTACTTTTTATAGCTAAATCTTGGAAAGAATCAAAATCCCCAACAACTGAGGAACTGATAAAAGAAAAATTGTGCTATTTTTATACAACAGAATACTACATACTACCATGAAGGACAAACTGAAGGGTTTTATAGATAAATGGGTACAATTAGAGGCTATGGTCATAAGCAAAGTAAATCAGTCACATATGTAAATATATTTTCCCTATATTAAAAATCGTAATGAGTAAATAAGATTCAATATGTGCAATAAATACTATGAATGGGAAAACTGTTCAAAAGTGAGAAACAACGAGGGTGGGGAAAGGAGAAAAGAAAGGAAAAGCAATTTAAAAATATATCAGATAACTACACTACTCAACTCTACCAATTCACTGAATGGAGTGGTTTGTGTGTCCATTGTTTGATAGTTTTGTATACCTATATTTTATGATCAATATCTACTTTGAAAACAACTATAGACCATACTCAAGTAAAATAAATCAGACTCACATATGTAAACATCATATTATATATATCCAATATAATAACCATTGTTAATTTCTTATTATCTTGATTTGGAATTCTATATCTTAGCTTTCATTATTTTTTTCCTCTTTAAAATAACAAATTAAGAATACTTAACTTATAAGTTTATTTTGACATATTTGTGCAAATAATCAAATACAGAGTTGTAGAACTAATGTGTTCCTGCACTAAGACCTAAAGAATCCAGCCAAGGGCCTGGATCCCACAGCGAGGTCTCATATGAGTTTAACAACAGTGCTAGTGTTACTGTTTGCATCTGGATTTCCTGCCAGAGCCTTATGAAATAGTAGCACAGACTTTTTGCTGGTGGATTAATGTAGGCTTTGTGATTGATTCATTGCCAAAGACTGAGAATAAGGGTGCGAGTGCTGCATCCAGGCTAGGGCAGGTAGCTTGTATGCAATGTCAAGAACAAGAAGAGACTTTTACACACATTTCTGTCTCTGTCTCTGTCTGTCTGTATCTGTCTGCCATATATGTGTGTGTGTGTGTGTGTGTGTGTGTGTGTGTGTGTGTATATATATATATATATATATAGTATATCTATTATCACACACACACATATATATATATATATATATATATATATATATATATATATATTATTCACCTTGTCTGTTTTTCACCACCATGAACTGTCACCTCTTTGTCATGCGGCACATTGACTTGGAGCCAGCTGACTCTGGAGTGAAACTTCCACAAACTGTAAGCTAAATAAACCTTTCCCCTTTACTGGCCATCAAGAATGTCATACCTTACTATGTGGCCTTTGAGAATGCTTATAGGAAGAGTTCATAAATGTTCGGAGATGGTGGCTGAAAAAGTAGAGTTAGAACACCTTAGGATGCAAAGTTTGGTAGATTCTTGTCAGAGCTCAAAAGACAAGAAGGGTCATAGAAATCCTGCTGTTGAAGACAAGGTTTGGGGCTTTCTTGTTGGGAATGACGGCATTGACATTTGGACTCCAGACAATGTTTGTTATGACTTAATAGAAAGTTTGTCTGCATATTGCTTCTGTCTAGAGACTTGGCAAGAGACCAAGATTAATGGTGTGTGACTAATTAATCTGGCAGAACAAATTTCAAGGCCATATAATATTGAAGCAGTAGAAAGGCTACTGCTGGGGAATTTTGACCAGATCTATGTTGAGAAAATCAAGAACAAAGAATCCAGAGTAATGAACTGAAATACTGCTGAGCAGGAACAGAAAACTAGATAAAGTGACTTCAGCACCTCACAAGACTTACCAAAATCCTCCCCTTTACAGTTTCAACATTGCAAAAGTGGTAGTCTTTGGTTTGAAAAGAAAGCTCCACAGTATCATGTTCCAGAAATGTTTTATTTTTTCACTTAGCATCAGATTCATGGTTTGCAGATATCCAGACATGTGATCCCTCCAACCAAGAGAGAAGGAAGCTTGCATACTGTTCCAGCTGTCAGCAGAACTTGGCCCACGTGGCTTTAGTTTTATTTGCTTGCAGAATGTAAGAATTGTGACATTCAGAATGCTTCCATGAAAATTTCAATAGGTCTGAGAGGCCAAGATGGGTGTTCATAAGAGGAATGTGTTAATCTGCTTGTGAAGGTCAAGGTTCAGTGGAAACAACTAATGTTTTAAGAAGCCAGGAATGTTCATTGAGGAAAACTACAATGAGGGAGAAGATCTGGGCCAAGAGAGAAACACTGAGGGTTACAGACACAAGCAGTGCCAACCCTTTAGAGTTTACAACTTATCATCCATTGCCTGAATGCTGCACGTGGAGCTACAGGACTTAATCCTTTCCTTGCAGATTTTGAAACTGTGTTGTTCCCATTTCTTTTTTTGTCTCTCTGTTTGTAATGTTTGGAATGGGAATGTCTATCTTGTGCCATGAGTGTTGGAAGTTTTTAAGTTTTCCTTCATTTATACAGGGGCTCATAGTGAGGCTTCGCCTTAAATCTCTAGAAGAGACTTAGGACTTGGGCTTTTCAGCAGTGTTGAAACTCTTAGAACTTAGGCAGCTCTTATAGATGGACTTAGTCGACCACATTCATTTGTGTAAAGGAATGTACATGAGTCTTTGGAGGGCTCAGGAGTATAGAGAAGGTTATGGTTTGTGTCTGATTGTTTGCCTAAAGCTTCATGCAGTCATTGTATGTCAGGATTTTTGATGCAGCTGAATCTGAAGCTTATGACTTATCCATAGTCCAATGTTGGGATTAAGAGTGTGAGTACTACATCTGCCTTATGGAGGGTACCCTACATATGATACACAGAACAGAAAACGTTTTGTAAGTTCCCACTCCTCTCTTCTTGCTTTTGGTGTCTTTTAATATCATCAGCAGTTGTCCCTCTGCAATGTCACCCTGCCCTAGAGCCAGCTGATTATTGGCCGAAACTGCCACAAATGGTGAGCTACATAAACCTCTACTTTTTAAACCTTGGGTGTCAGATATCTTGTCTCACCAATGAGAAAAGTGACTGAGACATATGTAACCCATGGCGATATCTCTTTCCGACCTGTATAGAAGATCTTTACTAGGAATGCCCACGGGCAAATAGTGCAAGCTACAAAGTCTGTTCCAGGGGGATGAAAAATCAATGACAGTGAGTCTGCCAAGAGGCAATGCTAAAGGCAACAACCAGAGGTCCCTAAAAATCAGCAGCAATCCTCAGCAACAATGAGGACCTAAGCTCCTCTAATGGGGAGAACACCTGAGGTCATCTAAGGAAAGCCACTTGTGGCAAGCTTCTCCAAGAAAGCCAACAGCATGCAATCTTCTCACCCTGTTCTTTTTATGTCATTTTGTGGCAACAATCCTGAGATGGGTTATTTACACTGAATCACTTCAGCTTGGCTTTTTCACTCAAGTTGAACCTTAGTCCACACAATAGATCACTCAAATATGCAATAATAAATAGCGTTCTGGTACTATTAGCATATAACATAGGGAGGGTTAAGAACATAAGTTTGCAGGCTGAAAAATTAGAGAAAAAGAAGAGCTACAAAGATAGCCAATATTTTGGCCCTCACCTTTCAAGGTCAGTGAGGACTCAGGTCATAAGAGAACCTGCACTGCAATATCCTATAACTCAGTGGCGCCCCAAATTTTTTGATTAGAGAAAATATGGGGCCACAGAAAATATGGGTCAACAATGTGTGCCTAGGGAGAGTCACCTAGAAAGAAAATATTCTCTCAGGCTTTCACAGATAGCAAACTGGTCAAGCAATGGCTGTGACTCATCCAGATAGTTGACACTAACAGTTCTAAAAAGCACTGTACATGATTTCAAGGTAAATCCTGAGGAGATCTGACTGACCTTGTTAGATACAAACATTACATGTTTTGTTATGTAGGTCTTGCTTTAACTTGCCCTTAACCACCCAGCAGAAAAGTTTAACCACGAGGCATAAGAAGTAAAGCCAGATTAGTATGCTGAGCTATAAAAGACTCAAATTAATAGCTTCCCTCATTGGTCAGTTCTACCAGTAACTCACTACTATTATGGAATATTGGACTATGTATAAATAGTATCTCTTAGTTCAATGGGAGGAAATATTTGTACCAATAATGATTAGAAAATTTATCATGTCTGCATCCTGTACTCTGAATAACTACTACGAAGACAACAATATGCATTGTGTTAATTATTGTGGCTGTACAACTGATGTGTTTTTGAAACTGTCTCAATGTTATTTCTTATTAAAAGTAATAAAAATAATAATATAAAAATGTATTCTGAATAAAACTCCAAATAAATACCCCTCAAAAAAAAAAAAAAAAAAAAAAAAAAACGGTTTATAGGCAGTAAAAAAGTCCTAAACACCACTGCTCATCAGGAAAATACAACTTCAATTGCAATGAGTCCCTCATATCCATTAGTTTAGGTATTGTTTTAGTTCCTTTCCTGGTTTCTGAGACATAATATCTTACATCCACGATTTACAAGAGTAAAGCTTTATTCGAGTTCATTGTCTGAAGGTTTTAGTTCATAGTGGGCTGATTCTGAGGACCAGCAGTAGAGCAGAGCAGAATTGCTCACAAAATGACAAGAGGAAGCAGAAAAGACCAAGGTAAGAGAGAGCGAGATGCTGTGTCCATACCACACTCATAGTGACACACTTCCCCAAGCAAACTTTAACTAATAATGTGATATTTAGCTATGGACTCATCAGTAGATTAAGCCACAAACAGTACCACCTTACTATGATCAAATCACCTCTCAAAAGTCCCAATGATAAGAACTTTATGTTCAGGGGAACATCTAGTTATAAACAATAACAAGGACTAAAGCTGTAGGAGTCACTGAAATTATAGATGAGAGTATAGAGTAAAAGAAATCCATGCATGTCATTGGGGGGAATAAATATTATCATATGTGTTTGGCAAACGGTATGAAAAACTTCAAAACAGAACTACCCTCTTATTTTACATTTCTACTTCTGAATATCCAAAAGAAATAGTGTTTACTTTCAATGATAACAGGTTTTGATAATAGAAATTGATATTTCTTTAGGTAACTGCACTTGTATTCATTGTAGCACTATTTGAAATAGCCATGATATAAAATTTTAAATGTTCATTGATAGATCAATGGAGAAAGAAAAAGGAAGTAGTATGTACATATACAAAATGAGATATTACTATCATTCAGCCTTTAATAAACAGGGGAATTATGGCACTTATAAAACTAAATATGAATCTAGAATACAGCATATTGACTGAAGCAGACGAGATAGATAAAGACCGAAGGCTCCAACTTATATTGGGAATCCACAAAGTCATTCTAATAGAAGCAGAGAGGAAAAGTTGTTGCTAATGAACAGTAGGTGGGAAGAACATGAAGTTATTGGTCAAGCAATATAATATCCCAATTACAAGATGAAAAGTCTAGAGAAATAATATATAGCATGCTGATTATAGTTAGTAATAATTATATATACAATGTATACTCAAAATCTTCTAAGATAGACTTGAAATGTTCTCATCACACAAATGCACAATAAGAACTCTGAGATAGAGGCTTATTAATGTTTTTGAATATTTTAAAGACTTTACTATATATGCTCTGATTCTATGCCTTATATTGTACAACTTTATATGTCAAATATTGCTGAATAAAGCTAAACAAACTTTTTTTGTATTTTTAGGGAAGGATCTACAGGTTCAGGTCAGACTAGGTCAGACTCATAGTGATCCACCTTTTCACAGCCTTCCTACAACTAGGATTGCAGGCGTGTGTCACTATGCCCAGTTTTAATTGCCATCTCAGCAAGTCCCCAGGGTTGGGTTTGGCACAGGAGCTGGGGGATTGCATTTCTAGCTCCTGCACCTTCTTGCAGGTGCTTTTTAATCTACTGAGCTATCTGGCCAACCCTATAACTGAACAAACTTTAAACTTATTTCATTTCATTAAATCTAGGAAATTCATTCATAGAAGTGAGTTATTTTTTATTTCATAAACAATTGAAAATTAATAATGGAAGAAGAAATGAATGCAATCTGCTGCCCATGGTGTGAAGCACTTGATAATTGGAGCACTCCACAGAGGTATATTTCAAGCCTCCGTTGCCCACCCATTAGTCAGAACTATGGAAATTGGTTGAAGAAAAGTAGCTATTGTTAATGGACCTTAAGTTGCTGGATTTAGTAACTTAGTGGGCCTTAATATCAGTGATTATTGTAGATTTATCAGAGAAACATTCTAAGACTGTCTTCATTCAGTCTTCTGGTATTAGTTCTGTCAGATTTTAATGTGTTTACTTTGGACAATAATAAGTTTGTAAACTAGAAAGCATTTCATCATTATACCAATGTCTGCATAAAATTATATTTATAAAGACAACTAAATAGACCTTAAATTTTATTCAGTGTTAGCTTTAGAAATCTATAGCAGAAAGATCCAAAATAATGCTGATTATCTTAATCTCAATATTCAACGACAAAAATTCTATGTGTTAACCTAGGAAGCTATTCAAGTATCAGTTATTTTAGTAGTTGTTACAAGTTTCCAGCTGGCAAAACAGCAGCCCCCAATAGACAGATGTCTTGTTTTTCTCATCAAGGAATAATGATCTTAATATGCACCTCATGGCTGCCTGTCATGGAGCAAGTTGACGCTTGGCTAGATCTTTCCAGGTCCATCTGTTCGGCTGGCTACTTGCCTGCTAAAACTGGTCAAATGCTTGCCATGTGGCATAGGTTTTAACTGTGAGAGCCCTTCCATGAATAGCCAATGTTTGAGTAAAAATTATCACAACTGCAGTATTAGCCATCTTTTACCCAGCAATAACATAAGCTGCTTCTTTTATTCTAACTTAATTTCAGTATCTCCTCTTTTTAAAATATACTTTTCTTCCATTCAAAAAACATAGTCAGGAGGATCACTGTCAGCCAGCGTTTTCTTCCCTGGACTCCAGAGTGTTGACCCTGCTTACCATTCCCACTGTCCCTGAAGTGCAGCACCTAGCCTAAAGAGCTCTGACCCTGCCCCCTGCTCTACCACCTGAGCCTCAGGGAGCCCTCGTAGGATGTCTCTCAGCTAGCAGTCTGCTCCCCAACTCCTCAACCATGAGAGCTGTGACCCTGCCCACCGCCCCTACTGCTTGGGCTGAGCAACACCCAAGTAGGATCACTCTCAGCCAACATTCTCCTTCATGAACTCATCGGCCTCAAGAGCTCTGGCCCTGCTCACTGTCCTGACCTACTAAGCCTCCCAGCACCCAAAACCCAGCTCCCACAAAACCTGTGGAACCCTGCAGCAAAATTCCCTGCAGAGAGGTTGGGGGTCAGACCCTGCCAGCTAACCCAGGAGCTGAGCATTTTGCCAGAGGAGCACTATAGACCATCCTGCAAAAGCTCAGCAGGAACAAGCTGAGCACAGCAGCCAGATCCAGCTAGGCACATCTGGATGGGAACAAGCTTTTTGCATCTGGTCCCAAGTTTCAATAGACACTAGCGGCATAACTTCACCAAAGAGCAGAGATCACTACTATACAAAATTACAAAGAGAAAGAATAAGATGCAATCTCAGGTCCTAAGCCCACCCAGAATGAAAGAAAATGGGAATCATGGATCTCAAACCTCTGAATTGGTAGCATCTGTGATAGACAGACAAGTGCAGAAATGTATAGAGCAACTCACATCAGAGATAACATCTGAAGTAAAAAAGAAATGCATGACATAATGGAATCTGAAGAGGAAAACAACTGCAGACACATAGAGGAAATGAGACCAGAAATAACCTCTGAAGTAGAAAAAGGCATCTCTAAATTAATAGCATTTAAAGTAATGAACAACTGCAGAAAGGTAAAGAGGAGAACAGAGTATAAATGATCTCTGAACGAGAGAAAGGAGAAATAATGGAAGGTTTAAGTACTACTAAAGAATACATTGATAAAAATATTAGAGAAAATTAGAAAAATGATGGATTCCTTCATTGAGCAATATAAGAAAGAAATAGATCACATGAAACAGTTTCAAAGAGATATATCAGAAAATAATATCTCAATCACAAGTTGGCAAAACTGTATTAATGAAAGTGAAGGTAGAGTTTCAGATCTTGATGACACTGTCGCAGCTAGTAAAAAGGTAAAAGAGGATCTCTTAAAAACAACTGGGATTTAGGAAAAAATAATTCGACATCTTCAAGATGATGCAAAAATGAACAACGTGAGATTAATAGGAATCAACAAGAAAGACACAGTCAACACAAATGAAAGCAAAAAGAATATGGGCAGAAGTAATAGCAGAAAACTTCCCAAATATGAGAAAATAATCAGATATTCAGATCACTGAAACATACAGAACTGCAAATAACATCAACCTGACTAAAAACACACCCAGACATATAATAGTCAAGATCCCAGAAATTCAGCAGAAGAATAACATACTAAAAGCTGCTCAAGAAAAGAAACAGATCACATTTAAAGGAAAAGCCATCAGAATAATGGCAGATTTCTCTTCACAAACCATGAAGTCAAGAAGAGCTTAGAGCAGAGTACTTCATATCCTCAATGAAAACAAATTACAGCCCAGACTGCTATACCCAGCAAAATGCTCATACAAGTATGAGGGAGATGTGAAATACTTCCGCAGGAGCAACTAAATAATTTTATGACATAATAGCCAACCATAAATAGTATACTAAAAGAATATTTTAGAGAGGGATGGAAATGATACAAACTCAACAAATGAGAATAGAAAGATCCCATCAAATAGGGCAACCAATTAAACACAGTAGAAAAAGCAGTAAACTGTAGCAAGTAAAACTCATGTCAATCACAAGTCAATATATTTCAATTATAACCATCAATGTACAAGGACTCAATTCTCC
>PVJA010008771.1:29993-63225 GCA_004027025.1 Myocastor coypus
AGAAAGAAGCAAGCAAGCATGGGTACCAATCCTATTTGCAGACAGTCTAAGCTTCAAAGTAAGACTGATCAAATGAAATAAAGAAGGCTACTACATACTGGTTAGGAGAAAAGATGAAGATAAAGAGATAACACACATAAATATATATACACCCAACATGGGAGCAGCAAGTTATATAATGCAAATCTTAATGGACATGAAAAATCTAATATCCAATATCACAATCTTAACAGGAGACACTGACACCCCCTTATCTGAAAAAGATAAGTCAAACAGACAAAAAATTAGCACAGAACTAGGAGAACGGAACCAGAACTTGGAACAACTGGACTTAAAAAACATACACAGAGTGTTCTGCCCAACTATTTCAGAATATACATTGTTTTCAGCTGCACACGGGTGATTTTCTAAAATAGACTACATATTAGTACATAGTCATGCTTAAGTATATGCAAGAAAACAGAAATTATCCAATGCCTACTATCTGACCACAGTGCAACGAAATTGGAAATGAATGACAAAAGCAACCACAAGATCTCTAGAAATACATGGAAACTAAACAACACCTTTCTCAGCAACCAGTGGGTACAGATGATATTAAACAAGAAATTAAACAATGTCTATAATTTAATGAGATTTCGAACACAACCTACCAGAATTTAAGGGATGCAATGAAAACAGTTCTTAGTGAGAAATTTATAGCTCTGAACTCACATATTGAGGACACAAAATGGGAACAAATAAATACCCTCATGCAGCACCTAAAGTGATTAGAAATGGATAAGTGCATGAAATCTAAAGCCTAAAGATGGGAGGAAATTGTAAAGATTAGAGCAGAAATTAATCCAGTTGAGGCCAAGAAAAGAATACAAAGAATGAATCAAAACGCTGGTTCTTTGAAAGATTAAATAAAATTGATAAGCCCCTACCTAACCTCATCAAAAAGAGGAAAGAAAGGACTTAAATTCAAGCAATAAGGAATGAAAAGGGTGAAATTACTACAGACCCAGCAGAGATACAGAGAGGATCATAAATAGTTACTTTGAGAATCTTTACTCTCACAGAACTGAAGTCACAAATGAAATGGACAGATTCCTAGAAAAGTACAAATTACAGAAACCGAATCAAAAAGATATTAGAATTCTCAATAACCCAATAACAGCCAATGAAATACAAAATGTAATAAAAAGCCTACTGACAAAGAAAAGTCTTGGACTTGATCGATTCACCACTGAGTTCTACAAGAAATTTATAAAAAAACATAATCCCATTACTCCTCAAACTCTTCAATGAATTTGAAAAAGAAGCAATCCTTCCAAAATCATTCCTAGATGCAAGTATTACAATGATATCAAAACCAGAGGGAGATGCAACTAAAAAAGAGAACTACAGGCTGATTTCTCTCATGAACATAGATGCAAAAATCCTGAAAAAAACATCCTTTCCAGAAGAGAACAACAAATCATCATGAAGATTATACACCGTGACCAGGAAGTATTCATCCCAGGGATGCAAGGATGGTTGAGTATATGCAAATCTACAAATGCAATACAACATATCAATAGAGCCCAAGCCAAAATCACATCATCTCAAGTCATGCAGAAAAGGCTTTCGACGAAGCCTAACACTCATTCAGGTTCAAAGTCCTACAGAAAACTGGCATAGAGGGCCTCTACCTCAACCTGATAAAAACCATCTACACCAATCCAGCAGCTAACATGATTCTAAATGGGGAAAAACTGAAGTCTTTTACTCTCAAATCTGGCACAAGTCAAGGATGTCCTCTATCGCCCCTCTTATTCAATATAGATCTGGAATCATTAGCTAGAGCCATTAGACAAGAGAGAGAAATAAAAGGAAGAAAAATAGTTAAAGAAGTAAAACTATTGTTATTTGCAGATGACTCTACTTGGAAGACCACAAAAACTCCACCAAGAAGCTACTACATTTGACACACAAATTCAATCACACAGCAAATTGCAAAGTCAACACACAAAAGTCAATAGCATTCCTCTACACAGATAACAAGCACACTGAGAGAGAAATTAGAGAAATAATACCTTTTCAATTGCGCTGAAGAAAATAAAATACTTAGGAATGATCCTAAGGAAGTAAAAAAACCTTTTCAATGAAAACTACAGTATTCTTAAAAAAGAGATCCTAGAAGATTTCAGAACATGGAAAAACATTCCCTACTCCTCAATAGGAAGAACTAACATTATGAAGATGGCCATACTCCCTAAGTTGTTATACAGGTTTAATGCATTTCCTATCAAAATACCATCAATATACCTCACAGACATGGAGAAATCATTACTAAAATTTATTTGGAACTAAAAAAGACCCAGAATTGCAAAGACAATTCTGGACAACAAAGGTAAGGCAGGAGGCATTGCAATTCTGACCTAAGCTCATACTACAAAGCTACAGTAATAAAATCAGTATGGTATTGGGAAAAAACAGACCTGAGGATCAGTTGAACAGATTAGAAGATGTAGAAGTAAATACAAAAACACTCAGCCAACTTATCTTTGACGAAGTGGCCAAACACGCAAATTACCGAAGATAGCTTTAACAAATGGTGCTGTATAGACTGGCTCTGTACATGGTGAAAATTAAAACTTCACACAAGTCTATCAACATGCACTAAAATAAAGTTAAAATTCATTATAAATTTAAATATTAAAAGAGAAACATTAAATCTCCTGGAAGAGAAAGTGGGAGAAAATCTTGAAGACATCGGGGTAGGCAAAAAGTTCGCAGACAAAAATCAAAATGCACGTTTAATACTTGAAACAATCAACAGATGGGGCCTCCTCTGCCTAAGAAGTTTTTGTACATAAAAAGAAATTACCCTCAGAGTGAAAGGCAATGCACAAATTTCATAAAATTTTAAACTAATGACTATACAGACAAAGATCTTCTATCTAGAATTTATAAAGAACTAAAAACCATTAGAGTACCAAAAATTCACAGGCCCAATCCACAAATGGGCGTCTGACATGCCCATACATTTCTAAGAGAAAGAAATTCAGTGATCCTATAAATACATGAAGAAGTGCTCCACATCTCTAGCCATCCATGAAATGCAAATTAAAACAACAGTTAGATACCATCTCACCACAGAAAGAATGGCTATCATAAAGAAATCAATCAACAACAAATGTTGGAGAGGCTATGGGGAAAAAAAAAACCCTTCTGCACTGCTGGTGGGAATGCAGACTGGTACAACCATATGGAAAGCAGTGTGGAGGCTCCTTAAAAAAACTAGAGCTGGTAATTCCATTCAGTCCACTATTTCCTATTGGGAATTTTCCCAGAAGAACTGAAAACATCATACCATAGTGTTATCTGTGCAACTGTGTTTATAGCAGCCCAATTTGTAAAAAGCAAATCTTGGAAACAACCAAAATGCCCATTACCTGAAGAATGGCTGAAAAAGACGTGGTATATTTATACAATGGTATATTACTCAACTATAAAGAATGTTAAACTAGAAGACTTCATATATGAATTGATGTACCTTGATCATGTACTTACTCATAAGTGAAATAAACCAGATCTACATGTGTAAATATTCTATAGTCTCCCTAGTGTACGAACTCAAAAGAAGAAATAAAAATGGAAAGGCATAAGACAGCTGAATGGAAACCAAGGACTGAAGTGTTATGCAAATTGACTGTAAACAGAAAAGATAGAAAACATTGCAGAAGCAAAGCCATGTGCCTATATACACAGGATGAATTAGATAATGGTCCTAAGAACCACCAGATATTTTTCACAATGAAGATAACAATGTGAAACACTAAAACTATGCTTGGAATACCTGTCTTTCTGATCTTTTAGATGTGTGCTGCTTCTAATGTAATTTCATTTACTGCTAAACTCTCAGTTAAATGGTCGGTTTATAGGAAAACAAAAAAGGATATTAAGTGAGAGTTAAAGATTATTTTAAAATGCCATAGGGAGCCAGGTATGGTGGCTCACGCCTGTAATCCCAGCACTTGGGAGTCTGAGGCAGGAGGATCAGTGTGAGTTTGAGACCAGGTTGGGCTACAAAAGTGAGCTCAAGGCCAGCCTCAACTGCATAGCGAAACCCTGTCTCAAAAAGAAAAAAAAAATAAATTAAATAAAATGCCATAGGATTAACAGGCTACAGATTTCTAAATGTCTGTGTAAAAATGTGTAACCGCTTTTATCGCAGTCTAAAGATTTATTAGAATATTAGTGATTGTCAGAAAATACCAATTCCACGTTAAGTCTAAAATGTTTGATATCCAAAAAGACAGTGATGTTAAGCTCAAATACCCATGTTATAGAGTAATAGTACAACTATACTTTTCTCCTGGAGGGCTTAGAATATAAATTTACAGACCAAAAATTAGAGAAAAAGAGGACCTATAAGGACAGCCAATATTTTGGCTCTAGCCCTTAAAGGTCAGTGAGGACTCAGGACAGAACAGAAGCTGTGCTATAACATCCTATAACTCAGTGGTTTCCCAAATTTTCTGTTCAAGAGATTATGGGGCCACAGAGGAAAGAGATTGCAGGTGTATAGTGTGCCTAAGGAGAGTCACCTAGAGAGAAAACTTTCTCTCAGGCTTTCACAGAGAGCAAACTGGTCAAACAATGGCTGTGACTCATCCAGGTGGCTGACACTGTGAACAGTTCTACAAAGCACAGTATATGGTTTCAAAGCTAATCCTGAGGGGATCTGACTGACCTTGGAAGACCCAAAAGTTATATGTTTCGTTCTACAGATCTTACTTTAGCTTTCCCTCAACCTCACAGCAGAAAAGTTTAACTACAAGGCATAAGATGTAAAGCTAGATTAGTAGGCTGAGCTGTAAAACGCTTAAATCAAGAGCCACCAACATTGCCAGTTTCAGCAGTAACCCAGTGAAATTTTGGAACTTTGGACTATGTATACAATTACTTTCTCTTAGTTCAATGAGAAGAATTTTTTTTTTTCACCAATATTGATTAGAAAATTTATCACGTCTACCATATGTGCTCTTCATAACTACTATAAGGAAAACAATATGCATTGTATCAATTATCAATTATTGTGAATGTACTACTAACATGTTTTGAAACTGTCATATTGTTATTTCTTATTAAAATAATAAAACTATTGCTTTTTATATAATAAAGAAAGAAATAAAAGCTATCTGTGAAAAAAAAGACAATAATATTCATGGTATTGTAACAACCCTACCAAATCGTTTTGAAACTGTTTCATTGTTATTTTATCTTTTTTCTCATTAAAATGAATTAAAAATTTAAAAAGAACAAAATAAATAAATAAATGTAAACTAAAAAAAGATATGGTCAGGCATATACACAATAAAAACTTTCTGAACAAATAGTGAACTTATTTGAAATTCATTATTATTATTTTTTTTTGTCTTTTTGAGACAGGGTCTCGCTATGCAGTTCAGGCTGGCCTTGAGCTCACTTTTGTAGCCCAGGCTGGTCTCGAACTCGCACCAATCCTCCTGCCTCAGCCTCCCGAGTGCTGGGATTACAGGTGTGCGCCACCACGCCCGGATAGAAATTCATTTTTTTAACTAGGAAATTATTCACAATAATCAGACCTACAAAATGGATTGCTTTATCAATATGCAGCAAAAGGCATTATAGCTTCCTGTTCTAAATGTTACCAATTTGATCATATCTAAATTCATGAACATAGGAAACTAAAATTTTAGTGACTAAAAAGCATACTATTATAACACTTACTAATTTAGCTCCCACATCATAAATTCTGAAACTCACAAAATGATAATTTTGAATCTAAATCTGTAAGGTAAAAGTTGAAGTATGTTGTTACCTAGTCTTCCTTTTAAAGTATGTTACAACAAAAAATTAGAAATTTACAACAAAAGGTTGGTAAAAGAAAGTCTATTGATCTCTCTGCTTTTACCACAGAGGCCAGGTAAGCTGCAGAAGAGAAGCTTAAAGCAGCTTTATGAATCAAATGAATATTTCATAACTGCCTGCACCTTCAGTACCCTTTCTGTTGGCTGATGATAGTGGCTTATGCCACTGATCCCTAAAATATGTATTTGATTACTTTTATTCTCAGGTTTGTAAGGAAGTAACTAAAATTTTGAAATATTTGCAAAACATGAGAGTTAAGGAAAAGAGTATTTGGAGCTTAATAACTAATACTTTTATTCTTTTTTAATTTTAAAAATTTATCTATTTATTCATTTATTTAGTACAGGGCCTCATTATATAGCTTGGACTCATAGTGACCTGACTGTCTTAGCCTTCCCAGCTCTAGTATTAAAAGTGTGTGCCACCACATCCGGTTTTGGTGACCAACACAGTGTGTCCAGTGTTCTAGCGCCAATGAGGCATTCAACACTGGGATCAAACCCAGGTCCTTGTGCTTGACAGGTAGGCACTTATACCTCTGAGCTATCTCCCTAGCCACACTAACACTTTAATTCTGACAATGGGTATAGAAATTATAGTTAGGAGCTTTTAGAGTTACACTCTGATATAATAAATATTGATACTTCTTTTTTCATTTTTATTAAAATATATTTGAGGTACATATTCATTACATTCACCTTAGGGAATTGACTCTCTGTTCTTAATTCTTTTTTTTGTCTTTTTGAGACAGAGTCTCTCTATGCAGTTGAGGCTGGAGCTGAGCTCACTTTTGTAGCCCAGCCTGGTCTCGAACTTGCGCCGATCCTCCTGCCTCAGCCTCCCAGAGTGCTGGGATTATAGGCATGAGCCACCACACCTGGCTCTAATTCTTTATTTTTATTCCTTATAAAAACATAGGTTATATTTTGGGGGAGAATTATGTGGGATTAATTCATTTCATTAATTTCATGAAAAGTTAATGATTATAAAGAATTCACTTTAAGATGTAACAGTAGTGATTTATTTTTATTTTGAATCCTTGAACAGTAGTGATTCAATTTTATTTTGAATCCTTGATTTATTTTGAAGTTGAAAAATGAATAAACATCTTTTATGCATGTGACAGCCCTAAATAAACTCAAGCATACCGTATTACACATTTATATACACAGAACTAATATCAGGATTACACATTTTATTTTATGTATTTTACTCAAGTAACTGCAAACATTTACTTATAAGATCTGCTTTAAATGGAAGTGTGAATTTTAATGCGAAGAATTTTTCCTGTCTGGGTCTCAACTGATTGGCATATGGCAGATCTGCAAAGGCGTACCACTCTAAACACAATGTCCACAGAATTTTTTCTTTTTTCAGCACAATGGTTTCATGAGCCCTAGTTCTATTTCCAATCATTTGTTGTATATGAATGTATATAACTATACAAGTGCTGCCATCCCCAAGGCTTGCCATGCCAGGCCTGCCCCCAGAGTGCACTGAGAAGGCAACTGAGACTGGGTGTGGTGGTGCTAGCCTGTAATCCCATTTCTTGGGAGTCTGTAAACAGGTGGATTACTGCAAGTCCGATCTAATAGTGAGACCCTGAACACTGTGTAGACCCTTCCCGAAGATACAAAAAATCCCCACAAAAACTATACAAATAACAAAATTAAGTAGTACCACATGCATCAATATCTCACGCTTAACTTTAGAGAATCTTATGGCTAATATATGTTTGTTCATCTAAATATATTAGCCTAAAGTTATAAGTGGTGTAGTAGCACTGAAAGGTATTTATGCCAATAACCCTAGAAAAGTAGTCTGTTAAAGTTGGCAACATAGGAATGCCTTGTCAACAGAAGCTAGATTAAAAGTGTTATTCCGACTAAATAAATCCTCTGTGGTGTCAGTTTTTCATTAGTATAAAAACTAGCTGAGATAAGAAAATTAAATACAGAAACAATTTACCTTACACTCTTGGACATTCTAGTTGATAATCTATTGATGCTCTGCTGTTTGGTGTGTGATGAGACAAAATGTCATGATGAGGATGTGCAGTAAGTAAATCCAGTCACCTCATGGCCAGGAAGCAAAAGACAGAAAGAGAAGGGCACTGAGATTCCGTGATCACCTCCACAGTCATTCACCAAATGCCCTACCTTTTAAAAACTCCACCACCTCTCAATACTGCTGTTTATGGGAGCATGATTTTACAGAGTCATTTAAGCAACTTTCACTGTATGAAGAAATAAAAACTTTGGACTGGTCTAATTCTACTTCATTCGAACCTCATTTTGCCTAATAATTGCACATTGAAAGTATTACGCAGACAGTACTGGGTAAACAAAATCTATGATGTACATTAAGTACTTCAACCATATAATTTTTTTTACCAATAATAGCACTTCATTTGCCATTTTGGGATTATAAATTTGATTTTGCATATAATGGTAGGATAAATAACATTGATTCTTCCTCTTTTCTGTAGCTCCAAGGAAAGACTCATTCTATAATAAAATTGAAATGCTGGATCATGAAAATAAGAGTAACAGAAAAATTGCTCCAAACCCATACCCATTAGCTGGGTTTACAAAAGATTAAAAGAAGAGATAGAAAACTGAGAATTGATTTAAAGGAACTTTTGCTGTAGACGTGATAATTTTTTTAATCATTATTGGTACAAACACCCTGTGCTCTGTATGATTACTAGGAGAACAACAACATGCCTTGTATCAAATACTGCAAATGTACTACTAACGTGTTTTGAAACTTTCACACTGTTATTTTTTAATAATAATTAAATAGATAAAATGATGGAAAAATTCTCAAAGAAAATTCAACAAATTAATAAATAAAGGGACTTTTGCTGTAGTTCTATTACACTGAGCCCTGTCTATAGCACAAAGGAGCAGTGAGGGCGGTGTTTCACAGAGTTCAACCTGAAAGACAAGGTTGTTAGCGCCATCACTTTCATCACTGATACCGCCTCTCTACATAGGTGTACAATGAATAGACTAGTCAGGATGTGAATCAGATAATTTTGTGCAGATGAGTAGTTGACTAAAGAGAATTAGAGTTGAAGATTCCTTGCATTCCCATGGTCAACAGATTAAATGCCTCTGTTTGTATTGGCTAATTATGTATGTATAAAGGAAACAAGAATGCCAGCCTCAAGAACTATAATGATTTCCTGGTGACCCGGGGAGTTGGGGGGGGGGTGCGGCAACGAGTCTGTAAGACTGTGGAAGAGAGAAGTTGGAATTTATTGTAGGTGCCCAGAGGCTCTGTGCCAACAAAATGTGTTTTGCCTTGCAGCGAGGAGGGTGCAGTGGGGTCACCTTAGTTTCATATTCACTGAAAAATCCATAAAGACCTCAGGAAAGAAAGGTTAGCTTTAAATACTTGCTATCTGGCTCTACATTTCAGAAGTTTCCTGTCCTGTTTTTGCCTTCCCTCACACCTATGTACAACTACCATCAAAACTTGGTAATGATCACAGCTTACTAGCAGTGTCTTACAGGCTAATGATGTCTACACAGGGAAAAGCTAGGAAGTAAATATTCCTTTACTAACTTTTTGTTATGACTTAGAGTCACAAGGTCCCTCCATAGTCTTATGTGTTCAGAATTGCAGTTCTGGAAAGTGATTGAACTATGGAACTCTTTATTTATATTCATCAGTGGATAATCCATGTATGAGTTCATTTGCTTGTCCATGGGTCAGTGGGGTTGTGACCTGGCTCCTCGCTCTCTCCCTATTTCCTAGTTGCCATGGCTTGAGCTTCCTTCCTTCTGCCAAGCCCTTTTACCATGCTGTTACTGTCTTGGAGCCACCTGCTACTGGACCTATCCGCTGAACCAACGGGCCAAGGCGAATCTGTCCTCCTTGAAATATAGTTGTTGTTTTCCCTGAAAATGTTCACTAGGGATACTTTCTGCTACAGTGTTTACCTCCAAGATAATTGAAGAGTGCAGTCCTCACTTTACTCCTCCCAAATTCCCCCTGAAATATTGTGCTTTTATTATTTTTGTGCTCTTTAAAACAAGGATAAGCCGGGCGTGGTGGCTCATGCCTGTAATCCCAGCACTCGGGAGGCTGAGGCAGGAGGATTGGTGTGAGTTCGAGACCAGCCTGGGCTACAAAAGTGAGCTCAAGGCCAGCCTGAACTGCATAGCAAGACCCTGTCTCAAAAAGACAAAAAAACAAAACAAAACAAAAAAAACAAGGATAATTTGGAAATACAAGATAATGTACTATTTATACCATTTTGGTTTTAATATATGTATTTTCATTTATGATACTATGCTTTATGATATTTGTGCTTTGACATTTATCACATAAAAATTATTAAATGGGATTACCACATACATATCTGTCACATTAGGGCTAGAGACAAACTATTCAGCAATAATTTTAAGAATGAATTTATAGTTTACTTTCACATTAAAAACCAATTATATTTGCTTTACTCTCAAAGATTAGGCAAAATTGAGGGAACACCGGCAACAAGTTGCCTTTCTTTTTATAAATGGGAAATGGATGTCAGCTGTTTTGTCCCAGAGATCCTGGTAATGTGAGAAAGCCTCTCCAGAATGCTTTTTCTTTATACATATTGGCTCATTTTACCCAGAGGACAAAATGAACTGTTGTTCTAAGGCAAAAGGATTGGTGTATGTCAGATTTGAGATTATTCTCCAGGTGACAATTATAGAAATAAAATTTGTAACATTCACTAAAAAAGATTGAGTACCAGAGTAAATGCAATGATTTGCAGAGATGAAAGTATACATCTTGAAAGTTTTGTTATATACATAATAAATGAAAACATACTTGAAATATACACTGAAGAACTGAAATTGAATGCTATTAAACTTTACTGCTAAAAACCACAAACAAACTAAAATGTAAAAAAAATTTCGTAAAACCCAAGAGTTAGTAAGCCATGACAGTTAAAATACGATTTATCCCATCTTACATTGCAAAAAGTGACAATAATTAAGAAATGAATGGGGTTTGGAGATAGCTCAGTGATTTGAGGACCTGCCTGGCTAGCACAAGCACTGGTGTTCAATCCTCAGTACCTTATGCCATGTTAGCCTTTTCCTGGCTCACCATGGCAGCCATAATAACTGGGCATAGTGGTGCACACATGTAATCCCAGCATCAGGGAGGGTGAAACTGGAGGATCACTACTAGTCCAAATTGTGCGGTGAAACCCTATACCAAAGAAGTAAAATATTGGGAGAAAGAAAACTAAAAGAAAATGAGAAATCAACGAATAATTCTTGCAAAAGATCAAACAGTACAATGGGGGCCAGCAAGATAGCTCAGCAGTCTAAAGCACCTATTTCGGCAAGCTTAGGCAACCACAGGGACTGCAGGTTGATCCACATGTTGCACCAGCTCCATCCCCAGGGCAGGCTGAGCTGGCCATAACATAAAAACAAGACATACAAACAAAAAACAGTAGAATGAAGAGATAAGTTTCAGAATGCAACTAAAATTTGCCAGCTACTTTTCAGATATACAATATACAAAGCACATAAAAAAGTTAAACTTCCTAAAATTGAAAATCCAGTCAAGAAATGGACAAAAGAAATAAGTGGACACTTCACACAGGAAGAGATACAAATGGCCATCAAATATAAAAAAATTTTCAAAATTTCTGGCCATTAGAGAAATGAAAATTCAATTAATGTTGACTCCGTCTTACCCTGGAGAGGATGACAGTCATTAAGAAATCTAGTAGCAACAAATTCTGGCATGGCTGTGGTGAAAAAGGAACCCTTTTTTTGGAAGTAGAAACTCCAAAGACTCCATAAGACCAAGGTATCCACCTACATGTCATCTTCCACAAAGATCTTAAGTCAGCACACTACAGGTACACATGCATGCCAGTACTCACAGCAGCATAATTCCCATTAGCTAAATCCTGGAAGCAGCCTGTACACTCAACAACAGATGACTGGATAAAGAAAACATGACATCTACATGTCATGGGACACTATTCAGCTAAGAGGAATGGCAAACTTGAGACATCTCTAGGAAAATGAGTGCACCGAGAAAAATATAATGTCAAGTGAAGTAAAACAGGTACATTGGCCAAGGTAATGCATAGTATCCCTCCCATGAGTAAGGCAAAGTACAAAGAAAATGAGAAAGGATGGATAGAAAGGGACAATGGATGGATCTCAGAAAACAGGGAACTATTCCAAGGGAAGAGGATGAGGCAGAAGGCAAGGGGAAATAAAAATAATAAAGATGTGCTGTGAAGGAGCCTAACAACTCTCAATTAAAATAAATACTTTACAACATCATATGAGGTAAGACACATAGTATGAAAAGGACAAATGGGGCAGGGAACTTGAGGAGTAGAGCAAGAGCTTGATAGAGCAAGGGGACTGCAATGAAAGAACCATGCCGCATTTGAGACCAGCCTGGGCTACAAAAGTGAGCTCAAGGCCAGCCTCAACTGCATAGTGAGACCTTGTCTCAAAAACACACACAAAAAAAAAAAAAAGAAAAGAAAAAGAAATATGCTGCAATATGTGCATCTAATCATTCCCCAAGATGATTTTAAAGAATTGAAAATACGTACAAATAAAATAAAAAAGTAAAAAAAGAAAAATGCCAGGATAGAAAAATAAATTTTACTTCTGTACAAGTAGAGGAAAGTCTTCCTTTATATCTTCCTTTACTGTAGAGGCAAAGGAACTATTTCCTTCTCCTGTAAAAGAAAAAACATTTAATAAAAAGGCTAAAATGACCATTCATAATAATTCAAACTGTGATATACTTTGGAACAAATTTGAAAGAAGTATTTTAAAAACATACAGTAGAAAATTAGAAACAATGGCAATAGAAATTGTAGAAAATCCATGCTATGTATTTAAAGTCTGCATTAACACCTTTATTTTTTAAATTGATTCAGAAATTCAAATCAGTTCCCCAAATTCAGACATCTTGTATACTGAAAAGATTGCTAAGTTGATTACAAAGATTTTATGAAAATGCAGGTAACCTAGGGCAGTCAAAATCATGTAAAAATGGAGAAGGAAGCTAGAAAATGCATGCATCCTGAGTGAAGGCTTTGTGTGAGGAGGCTTCAGGAATGGATCAGCCTGGGCCTGTCAGAGCTGTGAGAAGTTAGGGCCATGTGGAGAAGCAGATCACCTTGAAAGTGGTCCCTATACATGTGGTTAATATACTTTGTGAAATGTGAAGAAGTCCAGTGGAGAAGGGATAGTATATTAAATGTTGCTTGACACACTGGACAGCCATAGGGAAAACAACCAAAGCAAACCCCTTTGATCTATATTTCAAAGCCTATATTAAAAATTAACTCAAATGCACAGCAGAAATATATGTTAATCTGTAATACTTCTAGCATGCACTATGAGAGAAAAAATGTAATCAATGTAGCCATATACTTGGTACCTTTTTGTTAGAACTAAATATGTTCACTCTGCAAAATAAATGAATACAGAAACTGGGTAAAACTGTTTGGAGATAGCACGTGAAAAAGGACTTCTATACAAAATATATATTTTAAAAACTTAAAATTTAATGGGAAGTGATCTCTATAAAAAAAAAAAACAAGCAAAATTATTATCAAACATTTCTAGGGGTGACCAGATAGCTCAGCAGAATAAAGTGCCTGTTCTCAGCAGAGTGTAGCAGCTGGGGTTCAATACCCAGCATGCCATGCCAGGCCTGCCCCGGGCTGCACTGAGATGGCAATTGAGACTAAGTGTGGTGGCTCATGCCTGTAAACCTAGGGCTTGGAAGGCTACAAACAGGAGAATCACTGTGAGTCCGATCTACATAGTAATACCCTGTAGACCCTATAGACCCTGTACTATATACAACAACAACAACAACAAAAAACAAAACAAACAAACAAAAAAAAACCAGACAAAATAAAATTAGAAAAAAAAATTTCTAAAACATACTTTTTTATTGTATATAGTTGGAAAGAATATAAAATGGACAAACATTCTGGAAACACTGACCACCATTTCTGAGAAAAGTAAGCACATTTCTACTGCACAGAGCTACATAGTCCATCTAGTCATATCAACTAGTAGGTTTCATTTCAGAACCTCACGTGCTATCATTTTCACCTCTCATTACCCTTTCCACATTTGTTCTTTCCACTCAATACTGTTGCTCATCTGTATTATTCATTGTCTTGTCATTTTGTACTTAGTTGATTTTTTTTTCTTTTTGTGGGACCAGGGTTCAAACTCACAACCTTGCATTTGCCAGGCAGGCACTTGTGCCACGGAGCTATCTCCCCAGCCCCCTTAGTTGTTTTTTTTAGGGATTCTGCAAATAAGAGGAAGCTTGCACAATTTGGTTTTGTAAGTCTGTCTTATTTAACTCACCATAATGATTTCCAGTTCCATTTTGCTGCTTATGATGTTTCCCCTTTTATTTATGAGTAAACAACATATCTATATGTATTTCTGTGTTTCTGTGTCTGTGCCTACATCTGTCTATGTTTTTCCTTATATCTATCCCATTTTTTTAAGACAGTCATTCATTGAATGAAACTAAAATGAATATCCATGCAAGAACACATATAAAATATGAAACACAGAAATTATGATAAAAGTAATTAATAGCTATAGTTATATAAAAAACTAGAAATTTATAAAGTATACTACAAGCCAAAATATTAGTATTATTAAGTCTAAAGTAAATGAACAAAAAGTGTTATATAACATCATATTGAGCATCTAGTATTGTCAAAACATAAAAAGCTACCAACCTTAGCAATTAAAAATCAAATGTCTCAAAGGAAAATAGGTCAAAATATGTAGATATTGAAACTGTAAAGAGAAGCAGAAACAAAAATAGAATTTATGGGAAACATGTAAAGACACATATTTGTGAAAAATTGTTGAGCCCTATACCCTTGAATCTAACAGTCTTAAATCAATTGACTGTATCGTTGTGTTTAGTGGTTAATCCTGAACCACAGACAGGTGGCATCTAGGACTCAATTCCAATAGTGTTGAAAATGGTTCTGAAGCCATCTGCTTCCAGGCTTTGGAGAAAATTGCATGTCAATGTGAAATGTAATGTTACAAGATCTCAATTTAATGTGACTTGTTGTATTTCCTGGTGCAAATGTTATTTCTCATTAAGGAAATCTGATACGAACGCATCAGTGATATTTATATTAACACAATTAATCTCAGTTGTTGAAAATGGATCATTTTCTTCAACATTTTTTGGTAAATATTAAATCATTTGTTTTGTTTGTTTGTTTGTTTATTTATTTACTTGGAACCAGGGATTAAACTCAGGCCCTTGTGCTTGCCCAGCAAATACTTATTCTACTGAGCTGTCTCCCTGGCCCCAAGACCAAATCATTTGAAGCATGCTCTATTTTTTTGTTAAAAACAACAACTTTATAGTAGTGCTAATGTAACTTTTGCAAAAGAAGTGTAAAGCAATTCTTTCTTAAATACCAATGTTCAAGGCCCAAGAATTAGCTCAGTGAACTAAACGCCTGCTTTGGCAAGTGCAGGAACCAGGGTTCAATCACTGGGCCTGCATGCTGTACTTGCCCCATCTCTGAGGCACCCTGAGACTGCATCCATTTCAGCGCATGGTGGAACAGGCCTGCAATCTCAGCGTTGGGGAGGCTGAAAACAGGAGGATCACCACAACGTCCGAGTTCCACAGTGAGAACCTGTACCAAATAATTAAATGAAAACAAAAACAAAAACAAATGTTCAATATTCAATTCACTGAGTCAGTGTTTTGCATACACAGTGATGCTGAGAAAAATTTAAATTTCTTCTTGTTTGAGAAAAAAATAATTGAGGGCCAGCCAAATAGCTCAGCTGATTAAAGCACCTACAAGCAGGCTCAGGGTCCAGTGGTTCAATCCCTGGGCCTGCTGTGCCGTCCCTGCTGCAAGGTGCATGGAGATAGCAACTGAGACTGGATGTGGTGGCCCATGCCTATAATCCCAGCTCTTCAGAGGTTGTAAACAGGTGGATAATCCGGAAAACAACAACGGAATATTTGGCTACAATCATATTTGAAGAAAGAAAGATTTCTTCCAGCAGAACATATTGCTTAAGTGCTATACTGTATATCAGTGGTCAAAAGTTTTCATTTAGTTGTATCAAAGGCAAATTTTAAAAGAAAATTTAATTATGGATGAATGAATAAGAAAAAGAATCTATGTATAGGCTTGCACCACCTGCAACAAGGACTACGTTGTATGAGTAAATGTTGTTTATAAATATCCCTTATAAAAATATCTCTTCTACTTAGCACTAAGATATTGTTCAAAATCCTCAGCTATTTTCAAACTTATGAATCAAAAATACAGCTAAACAGGGGTCATCACAGGTCCTGACTTAAAGTTACATAACAGGCTAAAGTGACAAATACAGCATGGTACTGGCACAGAAGCAGACTGCATACAAAATGCAGGAGCAACCCCAAACCTATTCAGCTATTTGACATTTGACAAAGCAGTGAAAACATAGTTGGAAGAAAGATCACCTCTTTTGTAAGTGCTGCTTGGAAAACTGGATAATCACAAGCAAAACATTAAATTTCAGTTATTTTCCCAATCCTGCATAACTGTATCTCTTAATCTGAGCAACAGATTTGGTGATAAAAATACATAATGTAACAAACCATTGTTTATTAGTTATTTCTACTTTGAAAATCTGTAATGTATGCATTGTTAAACATTACCATGTTTCTGTCCTTTTTCTGTTGGTTTTTGCTTCTGTTTTTACTCATCAAATTAGAATAAAATAAAATAAAATAAAATAAATTACCATTATTGCTGCTACTCCTCCTATTGGCTCATCCTCTTTTCCAACCCCATGAAAGGTTGCTCTCTGCATGTGCTGCTCTGTCTTGGAGCCAGCTGAGCATGAATTGAAACCTCCACTAACTGTAAGTTAAGTAAACCCTTCTTTCCTTCATTTTGGGTGTCAGGTATTGACAGAGAAGAATGACGGAGGCAATGGCCAATAAATACATGAAAGAATGCTCAAGGTCTCTGCCCATTTTATAAATCTAAATTAAAACAGCACGGAGATTCCATTCTACTACAGGAAGAATATCCAGCATCAAGCAATCAAATAATAGCAAATCCTGGCAAGGCTTGTGAGTGAAAAGAAACTTTTATGTTGTTGCTGGGGGGGAAAAACCCTGATATAATACTATGTAAGTCATTATAAAGGTATTTAAAAAACCCCTAAATCTAGAATTTCAATTTGACCTAGATATTCTCCTCCTATATATCTTCTGAAAGAGTTAAATATAAAATTCTACAGAGATATACACATATCCAGGTTTATAGCAACATAACTATTAATACTTAAATTTGAGATAAAAATCTATCTTCACCGAAGCATGAGTGGATAAAAAGAATGTGTTACAAACAGAAGAGAATATTACTATGCTATCAAGGACAATAGACCTGAGTCATACATAAACAGATAAGTTAGATATGAAACCTATATAAACAGATGAATCTTGATAACTTAATATTAAGTGAAATTAATCAGACACATAGCTTAAATATCTCATTGTTTCTCTTATGTGAGAAAACTAGATTAGATTATAAATACAGGGCAAAACAAATCATATTACACACACACAGACACACATCATCTATCTATCTATCTATCTATCTATCTATCTATCTACATATATGGAGAGAGAGAGAGGGAGAGAGTGTTAGCTCTTTGTTAAGTGGAAGGGGATAAACAGATAAAAGGAGAGAGGTGCATGTGAAAGAGATGGAGGAATGTTAAGAGTGTTGTGAACACATACTAACCTCTCATCATGAACGTAAATGTATGTGCTACATAGGTTTACTAATAAAAAAACCTTATGAAAGCCATAAAAATGAATCAAGATGAGACATATATATTTAAAAATACACTAACATAAATATATTTATTATATATTACAAACTTTAACACTTCATAAAATTGTCAATATACAGAACATGGTTAAAAGGCATGTCTGTTTCTTGTGCACCCAGCCATTCATTTTTGTGCAAAACAAGCATTTTAGAAACTAGGTCTGTGTCATGACCAATGGTGTATTCCTCAAATTTCAAGGTGTAATTTTCACAATCTAATTTATCCATCATCAGGATTCCTTTCAAGCACTGTATTAAAGGGCAATTATGACATGCTGGATTTTATCACTTTATATGCAAATTTGATCAAAGCTATTCATTGGATCATGTCAGCTCGATTCGTAAAATTATATATATTGTGTCATTGAGGATAGAAGAAACTTTCAAGTTTTTCTGAGTAAGTAACAGGAATTTTGGAGCCAGGGGATGCTGATGTCTACTTCATAAATGGCAAAACTCTGTCATGATGTCACAGGTCAATTCTTAATTTTTATACATCTTGGATGGAAGCTTTAACATTCAGTGATAAACTTTAGTAAGGAAAAGAAATGAATGGATTAATAAGAGTTTCAGGCTAAAATATAAACTTAAATATAAATACTTTAACAGAAGTAAGTGGGATATTCCTTTCCTTTTGCATTTTTATTTTTAATAGACATGAAATTTACAAACTATGCATATTAATATGATTCAGTAGGATATTTCAAGACAAATATATAGCATGACCTAATCAAATGCAGCCACCTCCTTTCTAACCTTCTCAATTTCTAATAATTACTTAATAATTTGATTGAATTTTCTAAAGCTAAGCATATGCTGCCCTTAAGAAATACAAAGTCACAAATGTCATATGAATGCAGTTATTATTATTTCTAAAACATCAAATTAATTTATCTTTATTTAAAGGTAATTGAGGATTTTCTTCTGTATCAATGGAAGAAGTACTGTGCTGTTGAGTCTTCTATAAAATCATGACTTGTCATAAACTAGAATTCATGTCATTTGATATTTATGAGCCATCAAGGTCTAGGAATAAAAAGGAAGCCTAGAGTAATGAGCTTGTCTTTTGGGGCATCCTCTTCTCTGGAAGATTCTGTTGAATAACTGAATATGTAACAAAGACCCAGGGATTTTGAACAAAGCTATACAGCTTCAACTGGTTTATGGAAAATAGTTTAAAAACATTGCAGTACAATTCAAGATACATCAAGAATGGATATGTGCATAAATTAACATATATCCAGTGGATATTCTAAAGGGCAAATTTCCTGCTTTGGTAGGAAAGGAAGCTAGGTGGTAAATGTTTTACTCTGCATAATTAGATTAAGATTTTTGAAATTGCTATTGTCTGAGCTCTTTCTGGAAGCAAACATAACAGCTCACAAGAGAAAGGGAGTAGCTTACCACTTATTCTGATGGTCTATTCAAACATGAGTTTATTACTTAATGAAGTCTCATTAGGTTACTTTGCACAGAAACTGACAATAAACATGGCAAATCAACAAAGAAAGACACAACAGAAATGGAGCATCTAAAATAAAGTTATTAAGAATGAATTTAAAAGCAATTGTATATACCACTGGCAGTACTCTCCAATAACTAGAAAGTATAAAAAAGAGCAAAATAAAAGCAATAAAACAATTTTAAAAGTACTGGTAGTTAATTAGGGGACTCAGTGGGTGGATTTACACTAAATTAAGCAATTAATAAACTTGAGTGTAGGACAGAAGAAAATTTTCACAAGAAAAAATGGAGTGAGGAAAACATGATAAGTATATACAGGACAAAATATATATATAATGCACCTTTGAGAATAACTAACATAAGTGTGATTCATGTCGAAGAACAAAATAAGAGAAAATAATCCAAAAACATTAAATTGGTTGATAAATTATCAAAATTAGTGAATAATTTCAATCACAAACTAAAAAAAAAATAGACACTATTGATTCTACTATTGAGTTGTAATAAGTCTAATGCTACCATGAAATATCATTAAACTGAAACTATTCATGCACAAAACAAAATATATGTAAGACCAATTCATATACTTTTAAAATGTAGAGGAATATATAACTATTTCAAAAGAAGAAAACACTTCTTGGGGCCAGGGACATAGCACCATATCACAAGTGCCTGCCTGGCAAGTGCAAAGATGTGAGTTGAAACCCTGGTCCAGCCATCAATCAATCAATCAATCAATCAATAAAATGAAATTCTTGATTCTGTAGCTGTAACCATGAAATCTAAAAACAAAGATTAATGTCTTCAAGTCCTGAATGGTAATGACTGGAAAATCAGTTCTATTCCAGGGAAAGATATCTTTCAAGCAACATTGCTTTAAGCAAAATAAGTAGTTCTTCAGTCATCAACACCTGAAACAATGAGTAATCAATAAAAATATGCTACTAGAAAAATTTTAGGTATTACTATTAAAAGGTAAATGCTGACTGGGCATGTTGGTACATGGTGGTAATCCCAGCACTTTTGGGATTGAGGCAGGAGGATTGCTGCAAGTTCAAGACTAGCCTGCGTGACACAGTAAGCTTGAGGCCAGCCTGAGCTGCTTCATGAGACTCTGTCTCGAGATAGAGAAAAGAAGGATGTGTTAGGAAAATATTTTTGTAGATTCAGATAATGAAATATTATAGAAAGTATAACTATGTGAAAGAAAATCTAAAGACAATGACAGAACAAAACGTGAATGTTCAATGTCATAAGAGGTGTGATTGTAAAACATGTTTAAATTGCCATTAAATACATATCAGTGTCAGCCTTCTGGATGAGCCGCAGCCATTGCTTGACCAGTTTGCTCTCTGTGAAAGCCTGAGAGGTTTTCTCTCTAGGTGACTCTCCTTAGGCACACTATACATCATTGATCCCTTTCCTCTGTGGCCCCATAATTTCCTTGGACAGAAAATTTGGACACTACTAAGTTAGAGGATGTTACAGTACAGGTTCTCTTATGTCCTGAGTCCTCACTGAACTTGAAAGGGTAGGGCCAAAATATTGGCTATCCTTGTAGCCTTTCTTTTTCTCTAATTTTTGGTTTGCAAACATGTTGTTAACCCTCCAGAAGAGAAGCTTAGTGATACTATTAATCTATACTTGAGCTTAACATCACTGTCTTTCTGAGTATCAAATGCCTTAGACTTAACGTGGAACTGGTATTTTCCTTCAGTCATTGACATTCTGAAATTCTCTATAGGTTGCATATGGTTTCATGGTAAATCCTGGGGATTTAACTGACCTTGTCAGATACAAAATTTACATGTTTTGTTATGTAGGTTTTGCTTTAATTTGGCCTTAGCGATCCAGGAGAAAAGTTTAACTGTAGAGATAATCTTAAGTAGAGAACAATAAAGCCCAAGAACAGCTATAGGGGGTTACTTGGGGATTCCTGAAACCTGGATTCAAGGAATCAGATAACCTGTTTATTCTAATGGCTCCTTGATTGTTGTCTCTTCTCTTGCCTGGGATGTTGCTGGTTGTCTCCTCCCCTGCTTGGAATGTTTTCAATTAGCATTTGTATTAACCTGATGTTAGGTAAATGGTGATAGAAGTAGTGGTCTCTAGTCTGCATTCCCCAAAGCAGTTATGCAAATTTTATAGGCTGTCCTTTGGTATTCCATAAAAGTAAGATTCTTCTGTGGGTCGAGGCTCACTTCTAGAGAGACAAGCCTCGGTGAGTCCTCTGAGCTACCTTCATCAGGTCTTCTCATTGTTTCTTTCGGCACCGACACCAGAACATCACAACATTTAATCACAAGACATAAAAAGTAAAACCAGATAAGTATGGTGAGTTGTAAAAAGATCAAGCCCACAGCTTTGGATAATGCCATTTCTGCTGATAATCTACTGCTATTATGAATTATTGTACTATGCATACTACTTTATCTTAGCTCAATGAGAAGAAATACTTGTACCAATAGTGTTTAGAAAATTTCTCATGTCTACATCTTGTACTCTGAAGAACTACTGTGAAGACAACAATATGTATTGTATTAATTATTGTATCTGTCCTACTAATATATTTTGAAACAATCTCCATGTTTCTTATTAAAAATAATAAGTATTTTAAAAAGACACATTGACATTAATTCTCTCACAATACCACTTTCAACATGCTTACCCTATAACTAGCCTTTGTCTTGAATCCATTTTATTTTCACCTTTCATTGTCATTTTGACTTTAGGAAACCCCAGAAAGTGTACAGTGCCAGATACAGTCAAATGGTGAGGATAAAGACAGACATTCGTACACTTTGGAGTCCGCCATCCTTTGGCTGGCATTAGGTAACAGCGTTATATCACATTCTCATCACAAGTATTACAAATATTCGTGAAAGAGGACTTCCAGAACTGTTTGAGCAATATGTTTCAGGAAAATCTCAGAAATGCATGGACTGTGTTTGAAGTGAGCTGGGTACTTGGAGGGGAAGTAATGATAGATAATATATCTTCTACTATATTATACATTTTTCATTTGGATATTCACTGTTATGAATATATTGGAATTAAAATATAAGAGAATACTACATATAAATAAGGACTACATATAAGAAAGTACTCTAACTGATAAGATGATTTTATGTTTGTACCAAAACAATTGAAAAGAAAACAAGACTGATATCAGAAATTAAAGACCAATGAATACATTTGTTTAAATAAACAAACTATTTTGAGTAAGAGCTGATGAATTCTAGAGTCCATTTAAAATAGAAATAAAATAAAGATTGAAAGCAACTAATCAAGGCCCATTTAATGTATAAGAACACAGAGAGAATGACAGCATACATAATAGAAAAAATCCATTCTAGCAAACATTTCATGACAAAAAAGCCAGAACTGCTACAATAACATGAGATAAAGTAGAGATTTCTAGGAAGATAGCAGAGCAGTGGACAGCAGTGAACAAATACACTTCCTCCCTGGGATTAAGAGACCAGACACTGGAGTACACCGACTTATGGAAGAGCAGAAGGGGGAAGTTTGATCCCTGAGACCCAGTGACATTCTGAAGGGAAAATTGAAACCCACATGTAAAGCAAGGTGATTGACTGCAATGCAGCAGAGGGAGGTGGAAAAATACTTTATTCCAAGTCTCAGCCTTTATGGAAAACTACTTCTCACTGATGTGGGATAGAAGGTGCAAGCCTAATGAGATGATGAGATAGAGGGGGAACCTCATGGGATTCATGGAGAAATGTACTGGTGGAGCACAGCAGTGGATGCTGGGCCTGCAGCAACTGGGGAATGATTCTTGTGCAGAAGATACCTGGAGATGGTGACCGACAGGATGCCACTTATGGGGGGTCAGCTAAAGCCAGGACGCAGAGCAACTAAGGGTTTGCTTTATCTAGGGGCTTTCAATGTCTGGGTGATGCATAGCCTGGGAGACATCCATGGTCAGGAAACCGAAGTTAAACCAAAAGAAATGCCCAACTGTGTTTTTGGCTGAATAACTTGGCAAAAATCCTCAATAAGATAATGGCAAATGGAATGAAGTAAATCACTGAGAACATTACATATCATGGCCATGTAAGCTTCATTCCAAGACACATTTGTAGCTCAAATTATGCAAGTCAATAAATGTAATACACAACATTAACAGAATCTGGGACAAAGGCCACTTGATCATCTCAACAGATGCAAAAAAAAATCATTTCTTAAAGTGCAATGTTAATTCATGGTAAAGATCTTACAGAAAATTAGAATAGATGGTCTTTATCTCCATCTCATAAAAGCCATTTATGGTAAAACCACAAACACATCATTCTATATTACCATAGGATACCCGTTATCACTGCTCCTATCTAATATTGTTCTGTAAACTTTGTCAAGAGCAATTAGACAATAGAAGAAAAACAAAAAAGAATAAAAATAGTGAAGGAGAACAGCGGCCAACCCTACCCCCAGGAACCTCTGAGATGGTGATTGAGACTTGGTGTGGTGGTGCATGCCAGTGCTTGGGAGGCTGAAAACAGGAGAATTGCTGAGTCACATCTACGTAATGAGGCCCAAGGAGATAGCTCAGTGGTTTTAGAATCTCCCTGGGAAGCACAAAGTCTTGATTTCAATCCCCAATACCAGAAAAAAAAAAAAAAAAAAAAGATGGTAGAGGAAAAAGTTAAATTATCATTATCTACAGATAGTTTGATTCTCTACAGAGAAGTGTCAAAAGATTCCACCAAGAGACTTCTGGATTTAATAACCAAATTTAGTCCTGTAGCTGTATACAAAGTGAAAATCTATAGCACTATTGTGCGCAAATAATAATAATAATAATAATGATAAGCACTAGGAGAGAAATTAGCACTGAAAAAATGAAATACTTAGGAACAAATCTAAAGAACGAAGTGAAGGTTCTTTACATTGAAAACTAAAGTACTCTTTAAAAAAAAAGAAATCAAAGATATCCAAAAACGGAGAGTTATCCCTTGGTTCTGGATAGGAAGGACCAATGTAGTGAAATAGCCATACTTCCAGAATTGGTATAAGTGTATTGTAATCTCAGTCAAAACATCATTAGCATACTTCACAAACTTAGAGAATATAATAATTGGCAGCCAGAAGAGGCTCAGAAGAGCAAAAGCAATTCTGAACAACAAAGGCGTAGGAGGGGGCCTCACAGTCTTTGACTTGAAATTATATCACATAGCTGATGAGATAAAAATAGGATTATTTAAGTAAAAATAAAGAAGAAAACAAACATAACAAACAACAGACCTAATGGAACAGATGTGATACATAAACAATTCTAAACCAAATTAGCTAACTTATCTTTGACAAAATAGCCAAACCTCTTGATGGGAAGAAATATAGACATTTTAATAATGGTGCTCCAAAAAATGGCTTTCAATGCAAAAGATTAAAACTTATCTCCAGGTGAGATAGCTCAGCTGTCTAAAGTGCCAGCTTAGGCAAGCTTAGGCAAGTGCAGGGACCACTGTTTGATCCCCAGTACCACATTCCACACCATCCCTGCCCCCAGGGTGGCCTCAGCCAGCTGAAGGAGAAAAAAACCTCCCATGGTGCAGTAATCTAAAATTGAAATTGACCTAAGATTTAAATATTGAAACAGAAACACTAAAACTTCCAGGAGATATAATAAATAGAACTCATAAAGTTATAGGTGAAGGCAAAAACTTGAAAAACAAAACCTTAATTGCATACACAGAATATATTACAAAGGATAAGCCACTATAATCTTATTTATTGACTTATTTTAATGTATTTGATCATTTCAAGACTCAGACTCACAGTGATCCTCCTGTCTCAGCCTCCCCAGTGCTGGAACTACAAGCAGGCGGTTAGACTGCTGAGCTAACTCCGCAACCACAAAAATCTGATTTTATTAAACACATTTTGCAGAGCAAAATAAATCACCAATAGAGTGAAGAGAAAACCCTCAGAGGAAGTATAAAACTGCATAAAAATTTAAAAGATCAGGACCTCCAAATTTAAATACTAAATCCAAAACTGGGCCTGTGAAATGATAGCCACCAGGCAGATGAAGACGTACAAACAACAAATGAATATATGAAAACAATGTTCAATATCATTGGTCATTTGAGAGGCACAAATTAAAATAACGCTGAGATTCCCTCTCTCTACAGAAATAATAGCTATTTTTAAGAAATCAACCAAAAACAATTGCTGGTTGGGCTGTGGGGGTAAAAGGAATGTTTTTCCTTGGTTGATGGGAGGGTAGAGTAGAGAAACCACTGTGGAAGTCAGTATGGAGATTCCTCACAAAACTAAAGCTAGAAGTTCTGTGTGACCCAGTTATTCCCCTCTGGGTATCTTGCCCCCACACTGAAAGGCTCATACTATGGTGATATATACATACACAATTTTATATCAGGTCTTTTTTTCTTATGTATTTAGCACAGGATCTACAGGGCATCACTATGCATTTTGGACTCTTAGTGATCCTCCTGTTTTCAGTCTCTGAAGCACTGGTATTACAGGTGTGCACTATCACGCCCAGTATCAATTGCCTTCTCAACACATCCCCAGGGGTAGGGCCAGCATGGCTAGTAGTGCTAAGGATCAAACCCCAATCCCTGAGCTCTGCCTAATCAGGGCTTTAGTCCACTGAACTATCTACAGTACTAAATCTTGGAAACAGCCCAAAAGGCTCATCAACAGATGAATGCAGAAAGAATTTTTTTTAATGTAATTGCATATTACTGTGGTATAAAGAATGATAAATGAGATGTTTCTAGATAAAAGTATGTACCTTAGGACCATTACGAAGCCGGGCGTAGTGGCTCACACCTATAATCCCAGCACTCGGGAGGCTGAGGCAGGAGGATTGATGAAAGTTCGAGACCAGCCTGGGCTACAAAAGTGAGCTCAAGGCCAGCCTCAACTGCATAGTGAGACCCTGTCTCAAAAACACACACACACACACACACACACACACACACACACACACACACACACAAAGACTATTACGTGTCAGCATTATATAATGAATTCTATCAAGACATACATGTTTAAATATGACATTGTTTTTTCGATGTGGGGAATAGAAACAGTAAATAAGGACCAAAATATATGTTAGAAATACAGAAATAGAGGGGCTTGGCGGGATGGCTCAGTGGTCTAAAGGGCCTGCTTGGGAAAGCTTGGGCGGCTTCAGGGACCGCGGTTCGATCCCCGGCACCACATGCTGCTCCAGCCCTGCACTTGGGGTGGGCTGAGCCGGCCATAAAAATGAGTGAATAAACAAACAAAAGTTCTAAAAAAAACAAGAAAAAATAAATAAATAATATAAAAAAATAAAAAAGAAATACAGAAATAGAGAAAAATGTTCAAATGGAGAACAAAAAAAGAAGCTGCAAGTAAAGGAGGATGGGAAGCGAATTAGAAAGAAAAATAGATCCAAATCTTTTATAAATAAAGAGGGCAAGATGCATTTAACGCATGAGAAAGGATTGGAGAAAACAAAAACATGCTATATTATTCACAGATACAAATTTTCCATGACGAAGTGTCATCATTGTGTATACATAAAGGATACGATTAAAATTATTTTTTTTTTAAATGAAAACTATGACAGGGCAAAAACTAATGCCAGTAAGAAAGAAATTTCCTAACAATAACAAGACCATTTCATAGAAATATTAATTTGTATGGAATTGAAACAAAATATGTAATTATGATGAAAATTCCGAGATTCTTCTTGCCTTCAGCAATTTATGCAGAAATTTCAATACCGGTAAATATATTTGAACTAAATAATTTTTTAAAAACTAAATTGTTTGTTATATTAACAAATATGTTGCCCCTAATTTTCAGACTGCATATTTCTAGTAATATGTACTTGAAATATTTATAGATGTATCATAGTTTATCTTATGAAGTCTGAAAACATCAATGTTAAGAAGTGTATTTTCCCAAAGCTATCATTAATATTTATAAGATCAGCTCATAAACAGATTAATAAAATAAATTTTGTTATATTAATCCTTGAAATTTGAAAGCATATTCTCTCCTTATGGAGGACTTTTTAAAATTACAACTTAATTGTAATGAACCTAACTTTAAATGTCTAGTAATATGCCTAGAATTCAACTTTACTTTTATAGTTTTTTTCTACTGAAGAAAAGTTCCTCATTATAATATATTCATAAATAATATAACCTATATAATGGTAATCTATGATTCTAGATATTAAAAAAATTAATGACAAATTATGCCATGCTATAAGGAAAAGGCTAGAATAAAGAAAAGAGCAAAATTTACGAAAATAAATTACTAAAAGACCAAATTATGAAAAAAATGAAAGACAAGGTAAAAAATCAATGTTAATAATGAAAAGAATAAATGTTTTGTTTTGTACATTTAAAAATATTTTATTAGTTCAGTTTATGGCACAATTTAGGTATACATAATTATTACATTCATTATAGGAAATTTGTACCTGTGCATGATATAACATTGATTATTTTTTCGCAATTCCTTTATTCTATTTTATTTCTTTTCCTTGTTTCAGAACTTTTGTTTGTTTGTTTATTTATTTTTATGGCCGGCTCAGCCTGCCCTGAGGGCAGGGCTGGCGCAACATGTGGTGCCAGGGATCGAACTGCATTTCCCGCAGCTGCCTAAGCTTTCCAAGGCAGGCGCTTTAGACCACTGAGCCATTAAGCTGGGCCCTTTTCGCAATTCCTTACACTTCCTTGGCGCCCTCTTTCGCTCCTCATTTACAAAAATGTTTCCAGTTTTTTCTCCTATTCTCATAATTTATTTATTTATTTTTTTTACTTTCCTTCATTTCTCATCCTTCCTTCACAGTCACCCTTCCAGTTTGCACTTTCAACTCAAGGGGAATCCATTTAGCTAACAGACTCTCTAGCTCATCTACCATAGCAGAGTAGTGCTCCACTTTATATTAAAACAACAACAACAACAACAACAACAAACCCCAAAACTTATTTAACCATTCATTGGTTGATTGACATCTCATGAGCAGTGTTTCCAAGATTTAGCTACTAAAACCATGGCAGTACGAAAAAGGGTATACTAAAACACTGTGGTATGTTTCTTTTAATTATTTTGTGAAAATAACAAAGAGAATGTCTGGGTAAAATGGAGCCTCTAGTTTTAGTGTTTTGAGGACTAGGCACTTAATTTCCATAGTCATTGCACTAGTCTAGACTTCCAACAAAAGTGAAGAAGTCTTTCTTTTTCCCCAAAGTCCCACCAGCATTTGTTATTGATTAATTTCTTGGTGATAGTCATGATTTTTTGGAGTGGAATGGAATCTCAGTGTGAATTTGAATTAATTCAATTCAAATTTGAATTGAATTTCTTGAATAACCAATGATGTTGAATTTTTTATATATTTATTATTTCTATTTTATCTGAGAAGGATCTATCTTAGATGTCCATTTTGGATTGGGTCTCTCAGTTTGGATTTTCTTTGTTTTTATTAAATATTTGTACATTTTATGTAATAGTCCCTTGTCTGAAGAACAGTAGGCAAAATTTTTTCCCACACTATGGGCTCTTTCTTTACTCTGTTGTTTGTTTCTCTTGTTTTGCAAAAGTACTTTAGTGATATCCCAGTTGTTCCTTTTTATGATATTTTCTTTGTGACTGAAGTTTTGCACTGAAAGTATTTGACTACCCCACTGCCTTTAGGAATTCTACCTCTTATATCTTCCAGAAAATTTAGCATTTCTGCTTTAATCTAGATCTTTGATCCATTCTGATTTTAGATAATGGCATACTGAGACACTTGGCCTGGTTTTTATCTTCAAGGTGTGGAAAGCCAGTAAATTGCCTTCTTATGCAAAATCAGTTTAACATATAAAGATCAATATAATTTACTCCATTAACAAAAATAAAAAATATCTTCTCAATAGACATACAAAGCATTTGATAATATTACCTAAGAGTTGTTATTAGTATGAAAGTTTTCTACCTAAGGAGAAAAAACAAGCTTCATGGGATTTTAAACCTCCATACTACTTTTCAGAGAACTTCATAATCCCTAGTAAGAATGAATATCTTTCTTTCTTTCTATTATTTATATATTTCTTATTTTGTATAATATTAGAGATTAAGTAAAATGAAGTAAGCCTCTTGTGTGACCTGCTATGTATATCCATCTTAATTTCTAAAGATTGATATAGTATTTGGAGTATGAAAAGTTACTTTATATCTGCTAATTTATTTAACCTCCATAAAAACTTTTCGAAATATTGCTACCAAAGAGGATGATTATCTATAAAACTAAAGGTGAGCAAATTAGGCAATGCAGGGTCTTATGATATAATGATAAAGAGAAATAGATTGCATTCACACTTACTGCTCATCTATTTAATTTACTATAAAATTAACATTAATTTTTGCCTCACTTAGCAGAAACTAAAACTAAAAGTTTTCAGTGCAATACAGGGAATGATAGACCAAGGTAGAAGTCTAGTTTTCTTAGGCTTCAAGTATCAGCTCCTTCATCTGTATATTATCATGCTTCTTTTCAGTTGATTTTGTATTTTAAAACTTCTAATCAACTCTTAATCACAGTAGGCCTCTTACACCCATAGATAATTATGCTAATGACAGCTGTGGTCACATATATTGGATTTAATCATTGAAGGTATTAACCTTCAATAACCCTCAGTAGATATTATTGCCACCTGACTGACAGATGAAGAAATGGAGACATTAACATTACTAGCACACAGTTATAATTGCTAACTGTCAAATCCAGATTCCAAACCTAGGGAGCCTGACTCTAATAAAGTAACACATTTGACCCACTGTTATGATCCTTCCATGTAATTGTTGAAAAGCAATTGCGGATTGTGAGTAAAAACATATATAGTTATTTTAAAATGTTATTTTTTAAAAAAATGTTATTTTATAGTTAGACAATTACTGAAATTAAATTAGAAGAGTAATTACATATTCTTTATATCAATAAGATGGTCAATAGGTAAGTGAAAGCTAAGGGCCTCAGTTTAGACCTCCGCAGAGGAAAGGAACACTATGTGAGATGATAGGATACTGTAACACACCACCACCACTTAAGTAACTCTTCACAGTTTTCATCAGTACATTTTCACTGTTGTCACGATATTGCACAATAGCTCTCTTGAATTCATCTTCAGTAGGTCAAATTTTGTGTCTTTTGATTGGCATCTTCCCAGGTCTAAAGTATTAGCAGCAACTAATGCTTGATGAGTATATCCAGGAATGTCTTTATTTATTTATTTTTTGGTCCTTTTGAGACAGGGTCTCGCTATGGAGTTCAGGCCGGCCTCGAGCTCACTTTTGTAGCCCAGGCTGGCCTCAAACTTGCACTGATCCTCCTGCCTCAGCTTCCCAAGTGCTGGGCTTACAGGCCTATGCCACCATGGCCAGCTGATCAATGAATATCTTTAATATTAGGGAAAGATGAGCAAAGGGAGTGAAGAAAAGCCAATGAAAAAAGAGATGCTGTTGATTCTCTATCACATGAAGTTTCTCCAAATTCCATGTTTAATGTTAATGACTACAGTGGAACTCTTTGACTGGTGATTTCTATTTAATATTTCTTCAAAAATAAAACTGTCTGAAGAAGATAGCAATAGGAAATATCAGTTTAGTTTTTAAAGCATAAACAACTGCTCTCAAGTAAGAGAATCTTTGGTTCTTTGTGACTATATGGAATCACAAATATTGTCAAAGTAACGAGTGTGTATTATAATAGGCTTTTAGTATGGTGTTGCCTGGATTATTGTATAAAACCACATGAAAAAATGTGGGGAGCATGGGTTCATGAAAGTCATGATTTAAGATTAGGCCGCATAGCTCAATGGATTAATGCTCCAGGAGTTGGGAGGTTCAATCCCCAGGCCTGCTGTACAAACCCCACCCCTAGGACACAGTGCAATGGGGTTATTGAGATTGGGCATGGTGGCATGAATTTGTAATTTCAGTTCTTGGGAGGCTGTAAGCAGGAAGATCACTATAAGTCAAATCTAGTAGTGAGACCCTGAACACCCTGCAGAACCTTCCTTAAAATAATACATAAATAAATAAATAAACAAATAAATAAATAAAATGTTATGATTTATTGATTTTCCTTTAGTTCAGTGGTTTTCAACCTTTCTAATGCCATGACCCTGCAATACAGTTCCTCATGTTGCGGTGACCCCAAACCAAAAAATAATTTTGGTGGCTACTTCAAAACTGTAATTCCAAATAAATAACATTTTCCAATAGCTTTAGGTGACCTCTGTGTTTTGGTCATTCGACCCCCACCGGGGTCGCGACACACAAGTTGAGAACTGCTGCTTTAGTTACTGGTGCATTAATTTGGGTTATGCATCTCAAAGCAAAGATAAAATACTGCACATATTTTCATGTTCTTTCCTGAGACTTCAACAGGACGTGTAGGAAAATGCCTTCAGGAACTTAATTTGGGAGACAATATGATACGTAGGTCTTTTGAGACCAATTGCTTCTTCAGCTACCTTTTTTTTTTGGTCTTTGTTCTAAAATCTAAGATATAGTAAGGAAAGGTGTCACAGACTCCTGTTGTCAAAGATACAAATAGGGGAATTCAGAAATACACAAATAAGCAGCATATGGATAAGTGATGAAGATAAAAAGAGGAACGGGAGAGTGTAAATGTTTGGAAGAGTTGAGATTTTGGATAGGATGGAAGGAGAAGTCCTAATAGGGAATGTTAGGGCAATATTCAAAGGAAATGAGTGCTAGTTCTTTGGACACCTGAGGAAGAACATTTTAGAAAGGGAAACGGAACTGTGTTTTGGATGGGACAGTGCCTCATATGGTTAAGAAAAAAAATGTATGTAGAGTGAAAAACTAGAAAATGATCATAGAGGTAAAAAAGAAACAGCAGGCTGTTCATAGAGTCATTGTAAAAATGCAGATTTTAACTCTGGCACAGGGAACCATGGAATGGTCTTGAAAGGTGTAAGCATAATCTGATTCATGTGTTAATGAGATCATATCTGTTGCTGTGTTTAGAACATATTAAAAGATGCAAGTCCCAAAGTCTGGAGACGAGTTTTCTATGAGAGATGAGAGTTGGTAAGTTAGAAGTGGTAGAAATGGAAGTTGTAAGAATGGGGTATGTTCTGTTATGTATCAGATAATATTACACAGAGTTTCTTAATTTCTTATCAGATACACTGAGGTTCTAAATGTGTCCTGATTATAAGTGAGACATTATTGTGAATTCTTGTCAGATCTCAACGCCACTGTAATCCTTCTGTTTGCATCACCAATTATTTTGTTAAAAATGAGAGAATATATCATCTTAGTTGTGTGATCAGAACTCATGATAAAGAGAAATGACTTTCCAACTAGTCTATAGTTTGCTATAGAAATACTACTGGCTACCAAGTGATGTAGCATACAAGATTCCCATGTTCACAGAAGTTGATTTTCCTCGGCTAAGTTTCCCTGTCCTTGACACTGACAAGGACTTCTTCCACAGGCACTAGCATTTAACATATATCTCTGCTTTAAAGTATACCACTGCATTACAGTAAATTTTGATATGTATTTCTCCTCCATCTTTCTATGAAATTCTGTCACTTATTTTTTCATGTTGTTTTTCACACTAACCCACTTCCTTGATCAAATAATTGTTTAGTAAATGTTTGACTGTACCAATTGCTGATATAGTTAGCATTCTACAATTCTGTAACACAGAACCTTGGAACTCAGAGATAAAGCCTTCTTAGGACTTTCAGTGCCCTCCTCCTGCGCTCAAACTTTAGCTTGACTTCTTTGCAGCACTTGGTGAAAGGCAATCACTTAAAAATAAAGTACCATGATTTTCAGTTTCAGAACTTGTGGGTCAGTTCTGATTTACCTATGTCTTGTTCATGAAAGAAGGTAAGCTCTTACTAGGTATGTTTTTTTTTTTTTTTTTTTTTTTTTTTTTTTTTTTTTTTTTTT